>JAMKCH010034471.1:0-16142 GCA_023653785.1 Ophioderma brevispina | reverse complement strand
TGTTATAGTGGATGAGCCAGACCATCAAAAGTAGCCTTATTGGTATCACCTGGGGGGGGGGGGGGCAAAGAGGCACTGATACCAGGGGTTCCTAACACTATGATGTACACAAAAATGTATGATGGCCATTATGTAGGGGTAGCTTAAGCGAGCTAGGGGCTCGCAAAAGATTATACAGGGGGCAAAATTGAAAATTGGTCGAATGTTGTTGAATTGCATACTAAATTGTTTTTTTTTTCATCCACATAGAAATACACATACATATTGTACACAACAACTTGTGAAGTTACACAATATTCATGACACAGAGTACCTGCTAAATGAATTAAGTTATTATCTAAAATAACATTACATGTACCATTCACTTGTTATTTTCTACCCATTTTCCAAAGTATTTAAATCCCTATAACTCACACTGAGAACGACCAATCAGGTCCTAGAAGTGTATCACAGTGCGAAAAACTTAACACCGGTTTCACAAAAACCAAGTACATATAGTGTAAAACCATATCATGGACCGCTTTTGCCCCTTACCAATAAAGGACCTTTGAAGAAGCATAATGAAGCCTGAGTGGAAACACTATATTCAGTGGTTCAATAATTTATACTACGAAGCACATATCTTTAAAGAGACACCGGCACATTTGAAAAACAGTGCGCCCTCAATAAATGTAAAAATTGCTATTACCATGATAACTGCGTGACCGCTAAGTCCTGCATCCCCACTCCCCCAGTGACCGAAAGCATAAGAAAAAATGTGTGCTATCAATATTGAAATTAGTTAGGCCCAAGCTGTACCACTGATTACTACTTTTGGAATATATCTAGCATACACAAATATAGAACACTATGAAGTCGCCGGCCAATTTACATTAAATCACCAACTACCACCAATTATCATGCTTTGAGGTGTCCGATACGCATTACTCTCGGATCCTACGCACGTTAATGATAAAATTGGATGATCTGCGCCCAATATCTATTGGTCTCGCCATGAGTTCCAAAATATTGGGCTCGACTACATCTCGCACAATATTTTTGCAACTCATAGCTCGACCAACAAATTTGGGCTAAATCAATCCAACTTTATTACAAAGTTGGGAGTCATTTGACATTAATCAACTGCAGCTCAATCACACCATATTGAGAGTTAAACACACTCAAAATTACAACAAACCCATCTTGGTCACAGTGACATACGGCCCATGTATCGCTCAACCGAAATGATATTTCACTCCAAAGAATTATGGGCCAAGGGTGAAATACTCTCAAAGAAAAATGTGAGCGAGGTTGCTAGACCATTTTACACAATTATGAGATTATGAGTGCAGGAACTTATGTTCAAAACAGGTATAAACTGCTAAAGCAGTTTTAACGATACCTATGCCGTTACATGAAAAAAGTACTCCAATTTTTCCAACGTTTGTCAAATTCAAAATGTTTAAGATTTGTCTCGGCAAGGAATTTTTCAATATTGTAAAAATTCCTTAAATCATATTTTGCAGTGCTAAAATTTGGAGTTACCTTTTTAATTCTACATTTGTAAATATAAAACTTCAAAATCATCAAAATATTATTAAAAAGGTAGTCTTTTTGCTGGTGATTACCAAAAAGGATCGTATCCTTCCCTAACACCGGTTCTGTCTGAATATTATCTTTCATCCACTTTTGAAAATTAGCCCAAAATGTGTGAACAATGTAACAATCCCAGAATAAATATGCGATTGTTTCCTCCCCCTCCCTACAAAAAGTACAGAGTGAATCATCAGCCTGACCAATTTTTACTAAAAGAGTATTTGTACATAATATTCTATTTAATATACGGAATTGGAACCAGCGGATTTTAATCTCCTGGGGACGTTTCCAATAGTGTAAATAGCAGATTTGCTTCCATTTTTTCTGAGAACATTGAAGTTTGTGAAGTCTGTGTCCCCTTTTCACTTCATTTAAATTGCAACAAATTTCGTGGATATCAAAACATTGCAAATAAATCCTTAAACCCCTTTGACTCGTCAAAAACTAACTTACTGTATAAACTTGAAATGGGATGCAAGCCTATTATTGGACTGGTGCAATAAGCTTGAAAAAGGCCTTATTTAGAGTATTTATTCCATAAAGTGGAGTAAATTTATTTTTGCTTTAACTTCTCCTTGATCTCATGAAGAGATAAAAAAATCCCCTTAGAATCCATCGATCAATAACAAATTTTAATCCACTATCCATTCCGGTTTTTGTAAAAAAACACATTCCTATCCACTTTAATTCTTTTCATTATTCCAGAAGTACTGGATCTCAAAACGTCTTCCCTATCTTGGGGAGAATAAGATAATAGTAAAACTTTTTTCCAAGCCTTCTATAACTAGCGAGAGTTCTCAAAAAGATGCTTAATTAAGGAAGAACAGTTCATTTTTTGTTAAGTAGAAGCGTTTCAAACACCTGTTCTAGACACTGATGTTTGTGCTGATTACGTAAAATGCCGTGGTTGCCTTTTCTGGCTTTTGATTGCAACGGGTCCAAAATGTAAAAAAATTTCAAAATGGCCGCCAAATGCACATATTCATATTTATTTTTTGTAATTAATGCATTTCTACTTTTAAAGTTATCCGACTTACTTCTATATACCTTCCCCTTGAAGCTGAGTATATTTTTCAATACTTACCAGCATAGGTTCTTTCCCCACAAGCCCAAATTGGAGAAAGTCAAATGGCCGCCAAAATCCTTGACGTACTAAAATTAAATTATTTTATAAAGAAAGGACAGGTACAGGGAGTACTGTATCCAGTGAAAGGAGACTACTTGAGCCGATTTCACATCTAACTGCAATTGACATTCTATTTTTAGTTGTCGTAGATAAGAAAGCGGCATAGGCCTACTATGATATCTTTGTTAATTTTTGTGATAGTCACTTTGGGTAGCCTCGCTATAAGTCATAACTTTATGTATGTCCAAATAATATTGTAGACTAGAATGTTGGACCTTCGAAATGACTTGTTAGACATTTGGAAAGGGCCTCAACAGCAATACTTCCATATATTCCGTAGAAGTCAAGGGCAATCGTCAACGATACATGATATTTATCCTTTCCCGTTTTACTATGATTGGTCCCGAACGATCATGTCGTCTGAGTTGCAGTCCGATGGTTCTTACAAGCCCCCTATCCCAAAAAATTGATTGGCATGCCTAAATTTTATAAATAAGAGTGTCAGATACTTCGGTCTTATACCTTTGTTCAACAGAAATATTTGGGTCTTAAAAATGCTACACCACCACTGCAAAATTAGTAATAGTTAATTCTAGTGCTAGTGACTCGAAGATGCCGTATACCTATAAGACTGCATTTAAACGAGTCGGACCCATGGCCAATGTGAAATGCATCGTTTACCCCCACTACAGAAAAGGTTTGACACCTATGGTAGTTAATATTGACCCTCTATATAAATGCTAGGTAGTTTCGTACTCTCAAATTGTGTGTCACTTTTCAATAGGGACAATTTAAGGTTACACAGGTCACACTTTTAAAATTCCTTCAATCATGTTGAAATGTAGCCATATTGTCCGTCTAGTCATAATGCCGGAAAGCCCTGTTAAATTCTAGTAATTTATTTCATTGAAAAAAAGTAATGGGCTGAACGCATAAAACGCATATTTTGGCCAAAAAAAAAAACCCTCTTCAAATCTCGCACTTCCTATCTGGGAACTCATCTATATTCACAAAAGTCAATTGCACAGATAAGTTTCCTTCTTTGAGAAAGTTCAAGATAAACTAATTATGGGGTATTTGGAATATGGTAGTTGAATATGCCTAATTTGGGATATTAAATTTGTGCTCTTAAGATAAATTGAATACTGGATACCAGAACAATGGTTTACTATGGAAAAGAATCGTAACGCTTTGGTTTGATCCCTTTGGAAGACTTGCATTTCTTTCTTGAACTAATTAAATCTAAGTATGTAACATTACAGTGCTCAATACTATTTTTTTATCATTGTTTATTAAAATCAGGTATCTTTCTGCAAAATAATTGTACAATAATATCTCCAACAATGCTATTTATGGGGTAATCATAATTTAAGACGCAATATAGCAGAGTTTGTGTTCGTTAGAAGGATACAAGCTGGAATGATTTTATTTTGAATGAATTCGATGGAAACAGATTCCCAATTAGGCGAATTGGTTGAATAGATGAAAAGTATTTATACTTGTTTAAACAGTTTGATTAAGGTCAAGTCAACCTGAATCAAGACCTAGTTACTTTGAAAAAGTAAGAACTCATATTTAGTTTAATTTTTTGAGAAAGTGGAATATTCTTACTATAAGACGATCGTAATTGTTTAATCTACAACACATCCTTTCTGCATTAGTTACTGAGAAGATAATTTTTAATATGGAAATTGTGATAACTTCTTCATGTTCAGAGAGATATGTTCAAAACAAGATAGCTTACTTCCGATCATTCTTTTATATAATCTCATTACCTGTAAGAGTAATTCTCTACGAATTAAACTTTCTGGAACAGATGCATGTAACTTTTTGTACTGTACTGAGATTATGATCATTTTTGTATATGTGTTCTACAATGTATTATTTGAAACAGTTTAGGGATTGTATATATTCTTTCAACACTTCCGTGGAGTAAGCGTTATAAAGATGTTTGGAACAGTCGGAAGAAAACGAATGCCATTTATAACGTTTAATGTATTTTGGCATCATATTCGGTGCATAAATGAAGAATGATATAAAATGATACCATGTTTCCTTTTTTTCTACTTGTTTTCATTAGAGATTAAAAATTATGTCCAACTGCCGGAAAAACAAAGAAACGAATTCTTAAAATACATGAAAATTGTGGACGTAACTCAAAAATGACTTGAAGTTTTTAGTCGAAACAATACTTAAATATGTATATTGTTGATATTGTGTGAATTGGTTAGGAAATATGATCACATACAATAAATGCAGACGTTATCTCTTTGAGGGTTCAAGATAAAACATTACAAGTTTTACGTGATGGTTTCGCACATTAGAAAGATCTCGTATTCATTTTGGCTTAGTCAAGGTTAGAACATAATGTATCCGTTAGTAAGGTATGCCGATCTCAGTTTTGGAATTGTACCATGTTTTGCGCAGCTTAGTTTCTCACAAGTAAATCGAAGGATACCTAGCATTTAATGGCCACATATTTCCTTCACTTAATTATGGAATAAACTAATATATTCTTATATTGGGAGAATATGCTATTTGGCTTGTTAAACGCATTGTGTCCCTTTGAAATAAAGAGAAACTCATATGCCAACCAATCCAGGCATTCTATCTAATAATTTTACTTTGCATAATAAAATACATGACTTAAAAAAACTCTCTTGTATCCTATCCAATACGAGAAATGAAATTCATGTAGAAAAGAACCTGTCCAGTACTTTCTGGTGCACGACTATTACAAACTAATACCTCACCTTTTAACTATTCAGTGATAAATATTGTCTTAGGTGGGGTTGGTAGCCAGTTTGTAAATTTTTGATCCTTTGGCACTCAAAGCCAGGACGTTAACTGGCATACCAAAGTAAAAAATTATAAAAGTTTTATCAAACACCTATACTAAACAATAGTGGAGTGGACTTTTTTTTACATCGGTTTTAAACCTATACAATAGGTCTATTGTATTTTAGCGCCATTTTGTAAGTTGATCAGCATTTACTCCTTGCTAAACTTAAACTGAGAAGTTGGATAATATATACTCACCAATATACCTCCCACTTCGAGAACAGTATTTTAATACACTGAATTATTGTGGGATTGTACAGCCTAAAATTAAGTTTGTTAAGTTTTGTAGGATATTTTGCGGCCATCTTGAATTTGGTCCACTTTATACCCCTTGAGGCGAGATTTTTATATTAATAATTGGTGTTAATAACTCATTTTGGCAAAAGTCTGTTGGGAGAAAGTAATTTTAATGTCTGTTAACTGTGGAAAATTAGCGAATTTTATATCTGTTGACATAAATTTGGTGGTATTTTTGGCGGCCATTTGAATTTCTTTGAATTTTGACCCTTTGCACTCAAATACAGCAACAGCAACCGCCTTTCGGGATCAGCATAAAAAATCTGTCTAGAAACAGCAATGTTTCAAAGCTTCTACTAAAATGCCTCCTGAAGTTTGCTTTCATGAATTTCGTCTTGCGTTCTACTAAACACTCTTTCCAAAATAAATTTTTTTAATTTTTTTAATTTTTTTATTTTTTTCCAATATTTTTGTTATGAAACTTGTACATTGCACTCTGGGGCACTCTTATTAAAGAAATAAAACATCTTATTATTATTCTCAATTTAGAAGCCTTCTAACCCCTGAATTTTAAGAGCCTTGGCAAATGGTTCAAACAGAATCATTTTAACCCCACCATTGGTTCCTACTAATTTTCATACTAAATTGTTCTATGGTCACAAGGAGTAAAAAATGTTAGTTTGTGCTATCCCGACTTACCCCTATGGATTTATTAAGCTTGAACACCGTTATTATATGGTCAAGGTTAAATTTAGCTTCTAGAGGGGTCAAAATTAAAAACGCTTCAATTTCAGTGGAAAATGGTCTCATATTATTTTAATGTAATCATCAAGAACATGAAGTGTAGCGTGTTTAACAATGTACAGTTACCAAGTTAACATCCCACAACCCCGTTTAACCCCTACGAGGTATAGGGTATTACTAATGAAGTGCTGAACCTTGTTACTTTCACATTGCAGATGGTCAAAACTATCTTTATTTTTATTGTGAGAACTTTCAAACTAATATGAGACCATTTTTTCCCACTGAAATTAAAACTTTTTTTATATTTGACCCCTGTAGACTCTAATTGAACTTGACCCTACAATACGGTTTATCAGCTTATAACTCTCATCGGGGTAATCCGGAGATACACAAACTATACATTTTTTTAATCCTTGGATATACGAAACAATTTGGGTATGCAAATTCCACAACATTGGAATCACTTTTTCAATTTTTGACCCCTGTGGTCATCTCTTGCTAGCCCCTAGCTCGCTTAAGCTACCCCTACAGAATCGCCATCATACATTTTCGTGTATTTCATAGTATGATGTAGCCCTTGTTATGAATGCCTCTTTGCCCCCCGACCTCTCTCCCCCAGGTGACGACCTACCAACATGGCTGGCTCACCCACTATTCTCAATTTTTAAGTGAAAAGCGACAGTGTTTACAATGGTCTTTTGAAGATTCCATGACTTTTGAATCACTAGCTTTGCTGATTCGTTTGACGATATACATGGATTAGCTAAACAGAAGATGTAATCCCGACAATCACAATAAGTTTTTTGTATCGGGGGGGGTGGGGGGGGGGGGGGGGGGGGTGAGCACCTGTTTCGTATTCATCGTTGTTTATTTCAAACAAAGAAGCAAAATGTTTCGATTTGTCCCTTTATAATAGTGCAGAAGAAATTTGCATAACTTACATCACTACTTTGCCTGAATCGTAATCGACATAAGCTAACATAGATGGCATAGAGGGCAATCTGTGTCCACATTACTTTTATATTGAGTTCTTTCACTATTGTTTATTTCTTTCATTTGTACCACCTGCGACGAGGTGTTTCTAGAATTTCCTTTGTTCAATTGTCCTTTTTTTGTCTTAACTCATGACATATTCATCATACCGGTATTTTTCTCCGGAAGTGTCCGGAGACCACTTTCGTAAAAAATAACGGTGTGATGATATTCATAGGTTTAAATAACGGTCGAAATCAGTGTAGGCAAATGTCTTTTTGAATACAAATTGTTTTTCTATGGCGGGAAGAGATGTTGCAATATAAGAATTTAATAATTATATGGATTGCTGGTTAAACACGCACACACCAGCAATGTTTGGGAAACGGGAACTCCGTTACTCCCCGACCGATCAGCATGGTGAATTCCTGAAATCACATCTGGAATAAAAGCTGTCAAATAACGAATATTCCTCTGCAGTGGTATCTATATTTATGTCACAGTAGAAATGTAATATCCACACCCAAGTAGAAGGGGATAAAATCACAGTTAGGACATTGATCATGCAATTTTTATGTTGGGCTTTTGCCTTCCTGACCAGGTACAGCTGGAGCTGGCATTAGTGCATGTCATAACTCCCCACCTCAGATGTCATCTTCAGAATCTGCCCGGGTTTCCCATTTAAAAACTTCTAGCTCAACGTCCGCAGCAGAAATGCTGTTTCACACATGTAGCGCCAATGGCCCTGTTGGTCATTAGGGGTGGGGATTAGTGGATCCTGCTGGATGTCTCGAGCAATCACATCATGTAGTTAAAGGGGCGACGACCCTGTTTTGCGCATGGTAACTTCCACCATGTGACCTCTGAGACTACTTGGTCAATCGCACGATGAACAGTGACCGGCAAATCTTGCACGTCGTTGGGCCACCGAAGATGAAATTGGAGGGATCTCCATATATCTGTGCTTGGGTCTTGTGCTCGCGCCAGGATATTTTTGTACGCGCATAAGAAGCTTGGTGTAGGGGCCATCCAGTCTATCCTGTAGCACGCTCTTCATGGTCCAGGTCTCTCTCAGGATACTCTCTACACAGGCTCTAAGAATTTCAGCTTGGTTGATTGGAGATACCATATTGCCATAAGGTTGTGTAGGTTTATTGCACGCATTCCAATCGGTCCTTTGCGTGACAGAAGTCCTTTCTTGCTGTCGGCAACGATAGGACCCTAGATATTTGAAGTCCGTGACCTCTTTGAGTTGGCTACCATTCGCCGTGGCCAGATAGGTGGATGATCGTCTTCCTCATTTGACAGTCATTATTCAGTCTTCTTGGCACTTAGATGTAGGCCGCTTTGTCTGCAGCATTCTCAAGTTATGTTAGTAGATCTTGTGCACCACATATCAGATCAGGCTGTTTGAGCTAGATCATCTGCGTAGTCAAGGTCTGTGAGATGCTGACCCTGTGAACGTCTGGAACGCGTTGGGTTTGATGGTGAGTACTTTGTCGTTCATGATGTCAATACTCTGCCTGAGGATGTAATCAACCACGACTACAAAGAGACAGGGAGCAAGAGTCAAATCCCCCTTGTGGATTCCAGTAGTTGTTAGGAAACTTCCTTTGTGGGCCCATCCCTGGTCTTTGCAACAAAGTCTATATAGGTACATACTGATGCAATTGCCTTACAGTCTCATCGGGGACACCGTAGTTGGCGAGATTATGCAGCATTACATCCCACATCCCGGTTGATACTGTCAAAAGCTTTGGAAAAATCTACGAACCAATTTAAAAATTACGAACACATTTAAAAACCTAATAGTACATATTTTTGTGACACTTTAAGTCTATATTTAGGCTATATACTTAATTGTCCCATTGTGAGATTTGTACTATATTATTATTATATTATTTTTCTCCAGGAGCTCACTTATAATATTTAACAATTTAGCTTTCTCGGTTGCTTATCTTTCTTGATCCTCGCGTTCAATTGAATTGAGTTTCACTTCGTCATGATTCTGCTAGAATCAATGCATATAAGGCCCTTCCATTCTAAAATAATTGTGAGTATTGGGTTAAAATTCGTCCTGAATCTGGCCTCTGGACACTACACAAATACACCTCAATGTCTACCTGCTCATCACTAAACTACCATGACAACACCGTTTTGTCCTATACTAGTAAACAATGTCGAACCCGGACAAGAGAGAAAAAATTTGATTAGCGTCCGCTAACTAATAAGGTAGGTTTTGGCATGGGGCGCCCACTTTTCGTGCGACGTTGTTATCACTGCCGAGATCCCATGAATACCATGTCCTTAAGTGATTACACTAAAATCTTTTTACCCCATGGAGAATACCAAGGTCCTTACATAGGCCACATGTTTATTCGAGGCATTTCCTGAATTCACTGGTATGTCCATAGCTGAGCTGATAGCTTGTCCTTTCTGGGTGCGTGTACCGTGCTAGCTGACCGATAGACTTACTTTTTGTGCTCATTAACGATTGATAATTGAAGTTCAGGTTTGCTGTAGCGTGTTTTGTTTGTGAGAACTTATGGAATTTACTGACGATGTTATAGTCTGTCGATGTTATAATCCTATTCATCTTGTACACCAGATAATGGAATACGGACTGAACCATTGTTGATGTCTGTCTCTTTCTGTCCTTATTTTCAGGACGCTTTTTGAGAGCTTTGTTTTGGTTAGAACTTCGTTTTTATGTATTTGTTCTCTCTTTTTTAATATGAAAAAGGAAAGATGTCAATTTTAGTCTTTGACAGGCAAAGAATATTCCTTTAAATACTTTCTTATTTCTATCTTTTAATTTTTACATGACAAATAACAAAGTTCAAAATCTCTTTCCGACAAAATTGTTTTTATCTGTTATCTCATGTTTTCCTTGTGATTATACAGGGCCGTACGCAGATTTTTTTTGTGGGGGGGGGGGGCGTCGGGACTCAAAAAAGTGGACCTTTTGTGTTAAAAGTGACCAACCCCGAAAAGGTCTTTTTTGGACTTTTTTGAACAACAATTCATCAAAAGGTGGACTTTGGTGTCAAAATTTAGCCTAGATGTGGACCTTTTGATCTCAAAATCTTCAGCAAAAAAGTGGACCTTTTGACCCTTTTCTCGATTTGGGGTATACCCCCCCCCTGCGCGTACGGGCATGTGTGATTTATATGGGGATTTTGGACTTTTTTCTGTGTCTTTGTTTTGGAATATGATAAGTACATTATATGAAAATTGCATCACAGAGCTAAAGGCAACACGGTATAAAGTTCTGCAATAAAAGCTTAGGAATAGGAAACTTAGTGTTCGTCCCAAACATTAATCTGTTGAGGTGACTCTCCGTTCGGAACTATATAGCATGTGAGTACGCTTTTCGCGATTGTGGACGAACCCAACAAATATACTGTTCTTTGTGCGGAAATCTCAGACATTAGAAAAAGCACACCACTTCAGTAATCCAATATCCAAAGTAAGTCTTTGACCCGAGTCTTCGCAGATCGTCCGAGGCTCATGTGTTGAAAGGGGTGAATGAAAAATTTCGGGTATAGACGTTTCATATAGAAGGTTACCATTGATGCAAATGAGGTATCACTGATTCGATTCCGCAATAAGCTTATGACGTTTGTCAGTAGGGCTGGACGGAATCATGAATGGCATACCTCATTTGCATCAACTGGGACTTCCTATATGAAACGTCAAAATCCCAATGACCCCAAAATTGTGCCCGGGTGGTATCTGATAAAAGAAAAGAAAAAATGAATGTGGAAAAACATGTTTAGATTGATTGACTTAATGAGTTTTAAAAAGAAGTTGCTAATTTGTAATCCGATACCATTGGTTACTCTCTTACAAGGCAATTTGTTGGAAAAACTTCAAGGGCCGCGTGACGTGACTGCACCTTTCAGGTGATTTATAATGGACGATCTATTTCCTGAACGATCTACGCTATTGTTCGTATTGTTCCCTTAATGGGCATTTATCTTAATCCCATTCCTTAACACACCAATGGGTGACTGAGGATAAGCTTCGCCCTAACGGATCAATAATCAGGATAACCGTTGAAGAGTTTTTATAGAGGCTACCACAAGTTTGTAAAATTTTTAAAGTAGCGTAGCACTGTTTTGGATTAGTTTGTTTTCCTATGTTTTTGTATTATTTCACAAGGAACTTAGAAGCAACCATGTAAAAATTTCAAAGTGAGAGAGAAAGAAAGAAACACCGCATCGCATACTAGAAACATTGGGAACAATTATTTAACATGGCCATACACAAAACATTACCTTTAAGCGTGAAAACCCGAGAAAAAATCCTGGACATGACAGCCCCTGGGGAGGAATTTAAAGAGCGGACTTTGAAATTTTTCTTGAAAGAAAAACTAGTACCCCCCAAAACTTTACAGTGGAAACTTAACTGCAAATAATTGAGTTTTATACATTTTGGCCAGGACATATCCCCACATAAGTGTTAAAGAAATAAAGAAATAGACCGAAGGTAAAATAAAGAAATTAAATAAAAGAAACTAGCCGTTCATCGAAAGAAAACAAAGAAAAGGCATCCTCTTAAAACCTTCCCACAAAATGTCCTATGTTTAGTTAAAAAGTTCAATAAAATAAATCCGTGTGTGAGCACGGTCAAAGCAAGGGGGTGAAACGCATTCAAACCAGTCGTCCGTGCTGTGCGGCTGGACATTTTGAATATTGCAACGGATAATATCAGTTTGGGTTTGCTTGTATACACCACATAATGTAAATCGATACAAAAACAACCGCCAAAATCTCAGTTGTTGGATGTTGGTCGCTATTGGGTGGTGGTTTTTAAATTTTGTCCTACCCATGGCCACAACAACGAATGAATGACACATCAGTCGTCTTGGATTAAATAATAAACCGCCTCAATGATACATCTTTTCACACCTAAGCGCGCATTGCATTATGAGAAAGAAAGAGTATCTGAGCACAAGACCAGGTATACACTTATTATTACACCTGGCCACCGTTAACACATACATTTAATATGTATCCCTAACCGATTAGTGGATATGCAAAGCGGCACCCACAGGATGTGGAAAAAGAAGCGGAGGAAAGCCATTGATTTCTATGTTGGTACGCTATGTTCTATTGTGGTCGGCAAAACATGGCAGAGAGGTGGTGAATTTCTAAAGATTAGAACGCTTTTGCCTATTAGATATAGAACATATTTGGGTCAAAGTTACAAGTTATCGCTGCAGGTTAACACTGACAAAAGTGACGGGTGATTGATTATTGATTTTGAATAAAGCTCGCCCGACCGGAATGGCGATTATCGTAGATCGTCCAGGAAATAGATCGGTCAGGGTAATCTGTTCAAATCAGACCTCACGCTGGACACTCAAGCAAAGACTGTGTAATATTCCAAGATAAATATATGTTGGCAGGGAACTCTGGGGTATTCTGACCGATAGCTGATGTCGGCAATGTTTGCCGAAAGTTTAGAAAAAAAATTTGACACTTTTTATCAAAAAAAACAGCCCCCAAATCTCTTCTATTATCAGTAAGCTAATTCAAGGCTTTGTGGCTTAAACAAATGATGTCGTGTATTTTGGACTTTTTGAAAAGATCCGGTCCATTCGTGTGAAAATATAGCATGGTGGTGGATTGTATAATATTAACTTTTTGATTTGAATCGGGATTTCGGGCACTTACTTCAGTTTTATTTTATTTTCTTGATTACATAATATTAAGTCACAATTCCTGGAGAGAGATATGTTCGAAGGGCCCACCCTTTTCTGTAGTCACTACTGTAACCTACAGTTTCTCGGGCCACTGCAAATCCCACGCTATGCGGTTTACCAGTGTCCTCATCTCATTCACCATTTATGGTTTAATCATGTATTATTATCTCTATTTGATGGTATTTTTTATGTTGGAGATGAAATAAAGTTGATTTGATTTGGATCATGATTTTGGGGGGGGCTAAGAATCTACTGTGCGTGAAGTGATGGATTGGCAGCTCTCCTGCTGAAAGGCGTTGATTATGCATTAACCCCAAGCCGGTTTAAATTGGATCACATGGTGAGTTTTAATACAAAAGGCGGCGAGCAATCGTGCTAGGTCTTTGTCCCATGCTCAAAGATATTGCTGTATAATGGATCCTTGCCTCCAGTAATCGGTCCAAACAAATCCCAAGGAATTAAAAGAAATCATTGATAAACATGTGTCCTTTGCCCTGTGCTATGTTTAGAACGATTGCTGGGGAAACAATCCTTTTACGTGGCACTCTTTACGAATAATAAGGGTCCTTGCTGAACAGTGTTACAAGCTATGTATTTGATTGCCTCATGTTCCGGGGGGCAGGGGTTTGCAGGAAGGGAATGAGTTGCTAAATAGGTAACCAACGAGCGATTTGCTCAGATTACACCAGCGAGATGGTGCTTTCATCTGGCAGGAATATTTTAACTAAGAGGGAGCCGCTAGTCAATATTTCTCTCTTGTCCAGTTTTCCGAAATGGTCCTTTAAGGCACCGGTGCTGGTATACGCGATTTTACGGTTATTCAATTTGGCCAATTAACCTAGGTGTTCTTCGCTGCGTACATGGCAGCTCATTCAAAACCTATTATAGTGAATTGAAAGTGCTTACGTTGGCGGGAAAGGAGGAAACATGTAATTGCCCCATTTATAACGTACGCTGCTTGAGAGCTGAAATGAATGGGGGTGATCTTGGCCTATGTTGATTCAACAAGACCAGCATTCTGGCGATTGTGTTCATAAAATAATAATGGATGCAAATGATTTTACGTAGGTCTGGGAGAAATAGGGGTGTTTCCCTAAGGTGACACCTTTTCTGCCATACTTATTCTGACACCCTATGAATTTCGGAATTTAAACCAGCCTTAACGGAAAAACCACACGGTTTTTAGTGGTTTATTTCCGTTAAGGTTTCGAATTCATAGGGTGTCAGAAAAGTATGTCAGAAAAGGTGTCACCTTATGGAAACACCCCTGGAATAGTACAAGCTGGTATTGGTTTTGTGAGTTCATAAGCTTTGGCCAAACTATTTTTTATCAGTATTCGATGACTTGATGATTGAACTTCATCGACTGTTACGTTTGTCCAATTAGAAAGCTAATTCATGTATGAATGAGCAAATATGTCAGGCTGTTTGAAATCTTTATCATCATAATTATTTGTTACTCTCTTTTTACAGGCAAAAGTTGAACAACTTGCATATTCCCAAAGCATAGACAAGCCAGAAGGTGGATTGGATGCATTGGTGCAAGTTATCAGTTGCCAGGTATGATCATTACAATTTCAACTCGTATATGTACAGATTACAAGATTATATTTATATCGCTAACTTCCCATAAACCGTAATAGGGGAGCAGATCTAAAGCCGAAAGTCGCTCCGTTAAGCAAAAGCCCGCATTTGGAGTACATATAGGATTTTTCTGGCTTAAATTATTGTTAAATATATAAGATGTCTGGAAAAGTTTTTTACAAGGATTTGCATCAGTGGTTTCGGAGTTATGACCTAATTAACATAAAATTTGCATGATTTTTTGTTTGCATACTATGTCTCTTTTTCCGGGTGCAACAACAATATAAATAATTGTATCGTTGTTTTTTTTTTTTTGTTGCTTTTTGAAGGCACGTGTTTGCTCTACCTAAACACGCACTTGTTTGTGATTAAATGTTGCTTTCAGGTGTGTATTTTTGAATAAATTATGCAAATTTTGATTTTTTAAACAACTTGACCAACTTTTGTTTATGATTTCATCGTCACAAATCATAATCACGTGGAAATTTGGACTGCAATGTATTCTATGAACTAATATACACCTGCCACAGCAGTAACAGTTTGACTTCAATAAAACAAACGAAGTTACATTACCAAATATACAGGCTTGTATTGGTTGAAAATTCGCTTCAAGATACTACATGTGACAATGCAGCCTGTGTTCTTTCAATAGCCACGTGTGGGCCGCAACATTTAACCATTATCATCATAATGCGTACGTGTCAATAGAGAGAAGCCTATTGTGACGTAGAAAACCCAGCAGCGGGCAGCCGTGCGTCCCTACAGCCTGGCAAAACCAGGTGTGTAATTATAATGCACGTTTTGTCGTCTAGGATTTGAATGTGCCGCCTTGAATAGAAACCATGTTAACATTAATTCAGTTATTTTGTTATGTTATTAATGAAAAAAGACGTATGTCGTTAAATAAAGAATAAATGTGATTAATACTGTTCTGATTTAGTGACTGACTTGTGGAAGACTGCTATTGATATCGATCGATTGAGGTGTTTTTATGATTAAAATAAAAAAAGACCCCATGCAGCATTCCAATATTATGATGTTCAAAATGCACTAATTATTGCATCCATGCGGGAGCGAAAGTACTGGTTCGAATGTGAATAAATGTATTAATACAGAAGAAAGTTAGGGCCATCACATACTGGTAGGCCTAAATATAAGATATTAACTTACAATACCGCTACTACCATGACTACAGTCTGTTCATTGCCCTTGAAGGAAAACTGGCGCCCTATAGCGCCCTAAATTTGGTTCAATCGTTTTGATTTTATATGTTTTTCTTCACCTGAAATGAAAAAAGTATAAAACATTTTCAGTTTCTTTGTGTGTAAATCAGGTATTTTGTAATAAAACCAA
>JAMKCH010034470.1:0-17037 GCA_023653785.1 Ophioderma brevispina | reverse complement strand
TACGCACAATGACCGCAAGTCTCCAATAACTCATCTTATTCGAACTTTGAAACCAACAAGGTTATAAATGTGATCTATTTTGTGTCGCGAGATTGGTAGCCGCTGTTTTGAACATTGCTAAAGATACTGAAAAACAAGCTCCAGATTCTCTTCCAAGCTACTAAAAATCAGGTTAAGACCATGAAAAGGGAGCTTAGTCAACTTGCACTTGTTTCCAGCTACACATCTGGAATGCGCGGCCCTCATGCGGTTGTGGGAAGTGTCCCGGAATCGCTAAACCTAGGCTCCCGTTTTCCTGCTGTCTATTCCCTTATCTTATGAATAGGTCTTTTTAATTGTAATTTATGCTTTTGTTTTTGAATGTGTTTGACACTCTTTTGCATGTTTGCCTCTTCTTTTGGGTTTTCCAAACAATGCCCTGGGCTTTGTGTACTTCTTTATAGTTTTTAATGAATAATAGGAGAATAAGATAATATAGAATACTCTAAGGCAAAAATTACCGGTGATTGCTGGGCATTCAGAGGGCGCCATGGACAAACTGTTAGACCTATACTCGGTGTAGAATCTGACAACCAAGATAATCTTATCTCTACATGTGATGTACTTTTGGTTTACATACGGTGCTGAAAAAGATCCGAACCGACCATTTCAACAAGCTTTCCACCATGTGTAAAACAGACCTACTCGCCAATGTTCTGCACACAGTGGGTGGGTAATCGCTCACACTAGCATGTCATTGATCGTGATTGGATGGTGCCCTGTGAACTGGGAATTATTTACATACGATCAAACTTATTGAATGGATTCATGTCACAATGATTTGGTTTTGGTGGGGGCAAAAGGTCGAGGCCCGTTTACATTGGACACTAACTGCACTATGATGGCAAATGTGAAACTAAAAAACGGTCCGCACCACCTACACCTTTATTACAAATGAATATTGAACAAAATTTATACTGGTTCCTATTTATCCTAGAGGGCAAACATTGGAAATAATTGACTTCATACCAGAAAATTATGTTTAACTGGGAATTCCTTTTGTCACATCACTAGAGGAACCACCACGTACTAGCATATACAACAATTCGCGCTTTCAGGCTTGCCTCCGTGGCGCCGGCACGCGGTCTAAGCGATGGACGTTATTGGTTTTACTTTTGGATGTCTGTTGTTGTCAGTTCAGTCCGCCTAGGCGACCCATACTTCCGGCATTAAAATTATGCTAGTATTCCGTTCTGACCATAACCCAGCACGAAAAGACTTGTTTAGGTGCACTTCACGAGGACTAACGATTTGGTTGACACCAATATATAAATAAGAAACAATTATCACGGGTTTGACAATTTCAAAAGTTGCACATTAAGAGAAAACCTGTACAAAATCTCTGAATAAACCGTTTAAAAAGTCACGCCGTAATTCCGATGATGTCATATGCAATAAAAAGCCACTCTACGACTTCAGCCAATCACGAGCTTTGCCTTCATAAACAAGTAACCAAACGATTCGACCCAACCGCCAATTCGTGTCCCAAATCAAAAGACGATTCTACCCTCGCGGACAATTCAACCTCTTTTTGGACGCTTCTACCTTTTCTGTTATTATAAGAATAAATTTATAGTTATACTCACCTAGAATATCAATAAAACGAAATGAATAGGATAAAATAGGGTACGCTAGACGCGCGCTGGGAGGTGAACCACTACATATGTCCCCCAATCAAGACTAATCTTGCAACCTGATCGCGCGTCAAACAAAATCAACGTAAGTTTTTGCCCTACATTCTGCTTTACTTTTTAAACTCAAAAATGATTGGTTTTGAGACTGCTTATAATTTCAAGGGTCAAACGCGACCCTGGACCAAATTAGTACCAAAAAATCTTAATTTAGTGCAACGTGTCAATTAGAAAAAAAATTGATTTTTTTGCAGAAAAGTAGAAAAGTAAGTTCATAATTATTTAATCTACCCTTACATACCTTATTTTTATGAAGCAGTTGCAAAAGTATTATGACAAATTCGATCATTAGAAATGAGCGTAATTAAATTTTTTTTGCATATTTTTTGACACATTTATGAATGGTAAGAATAATCATTATATTTACTCCAAATGATAAAATTACCTATTTTATGAAAATTAATTTTTAAGTCTGGACAAAACAATAAGCCTAGTCCATTCTGTTTATAAAATGACATAAAATTGATCTTTTTCGGTTATACTAATCACTTGAAAAGCAAAAAAAAAAAAAACAAAACGTTGGCTTAAGTGTTTTGCTAACCCCTTGATATTTTGGTATCAGTTTTAATCGCTATGGCAATCTACTTAATGGTCCGCACCATTTTTTTATATCTCTTCTGTTATGCTTTTCTAACGTATAAAGTGCATTGATCCAGGTTAGAGAGGGCAGCTATTGTTTTTTAACTTACACCATATGAAGGTCTCAGGCCAACAAATCAAGTTTGTTTCCAGTATTTCAAAAATCTAAATGCGATGCGCTTTTTTTTTTAAGGATTTTCCCCAGAAGAAATGGCTCCAATTATCAAGGGGCAGTCCAAACAGTTTAAATCAATTTTTACTGTCAATTTTAGTTTAAAAAAATTATCGATTTGGGATCATTACATGTTTTTTTTATAATGAAAGTTTTCTATCTCTGAAGCACTTAAGTCTAAAAAGTGCAAATTTTTCAGTAAATCAAATTTAAAAAACGCTTAAATGGCTCCAAATCAAAATGTCGAGCGGCCTACTGGAAACAAACGTTTTTTTCTTTTTCTTCTTTTTTTTCCTAAAACAAAATTCTTGCAATTAAAATCGAAAATAAAAAAAGCTTTCAAATTTTTGATGGCCGGAAATGACATTTTATTTTTTTGTCAAAAATTTTTAATTTTCGGTTTTTTTGTTTTTTAAACTATTTTAGTTTATTTGTCCAAATCCAAGATCAAATTATACAATATTAGAAGAATATACTGATTTTTTATCTGTCATAAATTTATTGTACATAAGTACAAATAGTCTTGTGGTTCCCAGTGTTTTAAATTTTTTTCCCCCGGACCATACCTGGGTAGGGGGGGGGGGGTTCTGGTCCTGAACCCAAACCTAATTTCTTCATTAACTCCATCAATCGGCTTTCTAGGGTTTTTTTAGATGTACAATTACAGGAAGCGAGATTTCTTGTTAGTACGTTAAAATAATATTACCGACATCATAAGATAATATCTCTATAACCAACGTGCCTCAATTTTTTTTGGAGGTAAAAAGCTATACCCATTTCTAAGGATTTTAACTTGCAATAAATACTATACCCATTTTTCAAAATGTTGCATTTTACAATGTTTTAGTCATTTTCAAAAATTGAACGCATGTATGATTATTTCTCATAAAAAAAAAACATGCCTAAGTTATCCCCAGGAGAAAAAAACATCCCATGTTTAATGATTTCTTACCCTAAAATTGTTGGTTGGTTTCTGGGCATAACACTAATAGGTGTATTTCTGAGAGTGTAAACGGGCAAGTTTTCAGCTGGAAGGTAATGACAAGAAAAATAATACTTGACTCCCAAGAAAAAAAGTCCGGGAGCAATAGATATGTGCGGCAATTAATTCTGAAGAAAACTGCATTTTAGCACTGGAACCATTTTGTGGCAGGGTCATATTCTTCATTTGGCAACACTTTGGGCACTATAATTTTTGTGGGTATAGGTGTAAATCAGAGAAGGCCACACTGTTAAAAATGTTCCTAATTTTAACCAACTTTAACTTTCAAATGACGGAAAAACCCAAATGTATCAATATCTTTCACGCTTTATTACCTATATCTAACATAAAATTACAATTTGGAAGCACAAAAATGTAAATAAACAGTGGCGACAAAATAATACTACACCTTTTGAAAAGAAGTAGTATTTATACGCTGACCGTTAATTTATATTTCCGTCTACATTGCGTTTCTTTTTCCTTAACTTGTGTTTTATTTAAGTATAATACAACTAGGAAAATTGTTTTACCTATTAAAGGTAAATAACGTCGTAAGTAACGTCATTTAAAATGCAAAATCTATTTTCCCTATCATTTTCAAAAATAGTTTAAAAACTCTTTTCCCTTTTTGTATTATATTCTTTTTAATTGAAAAAAAGTATACACACACACACACACACATTATATATTATTATGATTTTTACATTTACTATATTAAGTCATGTAGTGTAGTGGGGATAAGGGTTAGGACTTGTAATCTTACTGTCTTAAGGCCCTGGTTCGAATCAATGTAAGGTATGTATTAAGTTTATTCATAATGATGATTAAGTAATTGGGTGACCTTAGAATTGTTACAAGAAAATTAACCATATAAAGTGAATAAACACTGTTTTAAATCGTTATTTCTTCACGTTTTCCCTTTGTTTTTGCCGTTTTCTCAATTGTTTGCCTGAAATACTAACTTTTTTTTTACAAACCACGTGGTAATGTATACCACGGTAGTTGTTTGATGCCATATCTACCACGTATAACCAGTTGGTCAAGGATGTTAATACTTTTAATTCTTAACTATGTTTAAGCAGTCAAAAACCAAAATACGTTGAGTGCTGAGATTTTACGTCGTTTTTTACTTCCCTGACTGGTTTCGTATTTGTACGGCTCCCGTTATTTTACGTTCTACATGTAGTGATCCAGCTGCCAGTCAATGCCGTTTTTTTTTGCAAGTTTATTTTTAACAGTGCAACTCCCCGTTTTCTGCGGGAGACCCCGGTTTTTGCCTAGCATATCTCCCGATTGCGGTGATTTTTTAAGGAACTAAATAAGTATAAGAGACCATAAAGTAAGGAAGAGGGCCCTAGCTTTTCCAAGTGAAAACAACATAGATTGGAAAGATTTTCATTTATTAAACCTGTTAAAAACTGGTTTTCCGACATCGTTGTTCTCCCCAACTTTCGGATAGTTCACTCACATTAATATTTTTTATTTACAATTTCTGCTGTAATGCTAAATGCGTCTTCTGAGAATTTAGTTAACTCCTTAACTGCAACGGTGCAAAAGAGATAAACCAACAAAAATGTATTGATATAGCGGTTTGTTTTGAAGTTTTTTCAGCTTTAAAAGTTTAGGCTCCTTGATACTTTCCATGCCTTTTACAACATACACTCTACGGCTTATTTTATACAGACAGTTACTTAAATGGGGCTTCAGACGGCGAAGCTCTTTCTGAAAATCTGGATTTTAAAATAGCCTATCTCACTGAAAAATACGAGCCATCATTCACACAGTTTTTGGGAAAGGGCAACTTCTTTAAAAATCTTGAAATCCTTGGCCCTGGTTACACCCGTGCCAATATCAAACGTTCTGTACCTGGTGTTCTTTTAATCATTATGTTCCGATTTTTAAAATTCTTAGAAATCGGAAGTGTGTAAACATTCTCGCACTTTAATAACGGTATTAAAATTCCTTCCCCCCATTCTAAACTTGACAATGTTCAAACAAAGATTTTATGGCAAAATCACAATTCCCTGTTACCAGATATAAAAAAGATTTTTGTTTTAGAAACTGCATGAAGTAAACCCAGATGGGGCGGAAAGTCGGGAGGATGTCGTAGTCCCGCCATCATTTCAGTAACAGAGACTCGCTTATCATTTCATAAGCGTTCTCTTTGGCAATCTGAATTCCCAATACCTCCAAATCTGAAATTATTAGTCCAAAACTGGCGTAGCTACCGAGGATGTGGCAGGGGAGTACCCTCCCAGCGACACTTTCAGAACATAAGAAGTTGCCGGCGTGTAAACGTAATAAAATGGGCTGTTAAAATTTATAGTTCATTTGGTGATACTACATTAGCATGGTTAGTCCTTAAAATCCTCAACTTGATTTCACCTAACCCCACTCCTGTAGGCGTATTGGTCAGGATTTGTATTAACATTTAGCACTGAGCTGAACATCTCACCTAACCCTCTTCACCATGCACCCCACAAAATCCTAACTACAATCCATTTCACAATTAAGAAAACAATATGTACCAAATGCAATGCCATAAAGAGCTGGTGATGATTAATACGTTTTATGGTAGGCCTACTTTCATTTCCTAGATTAAACATTTATTCAGTTTTACCGATTGGTTGAAACGAATCACATTTAACCTTCTTTTGGTTATTATCAAGCTAAAAGGTACAATCTTACATCCTCTCGCTCCATAATGGGCTCCTTTATAAGTTTAATCCATTTTTCATTAAAAACGGAGACGCTATCCTGGCCGCCCCCCGATCCCCCTGGTATTACTTTACGGGGTTGCGGTGCTCCTTGAAAACGGGACGTTCTATCGTACAGGTAGTTGAATTCGACCATTATCGTCCTGTATTTTTTACATTAAACGATCCCAAATTTACGCTAAATTGCTCTTTCACAATTGCAACCCTCGGGAGATTTACAGGATGTTATCTAGTTTCTATACTGCCCACGGATCTTCGTTCCCTCGCATTGCTATAATTGTGTTTGCTGAACGTTGCCCGTGCTTGTGTCATGTCCAGTTCTGGTGTCATCTCTGTCAAATTCAAATTCAAATTTATTTCCATCAAAACACAAAACAATTAAACATACATTAGATCAGGAGGTAACAAAAGAAAGCAAACGGAACGCCGGTAAGACATTTTGTACCCCTTGACTTAAAACCAACAATTACATAAATAAACAAAACATTTTTACAATAAACAAAATAAGACAAGCATGCAAGCAGTAGAAATACACTGATTTGGTCCTAGTGAAAATTGATTTTTTTTAATCCAATAAATAATGCGGTCTAAATGTTAATCATTTAATTGGCAACACACATGACATAAATAAAATTTAGAATACAATTCAATATGAACTAATTTCCTTTTAAATTGGCTGATTGTTTTTTGAAGAATCTTTAACATGTCTTGGCAGTTCAGTTCAAATTTGGCCTGAATGCAAAACAGGTTTTTTGTACTAAACATATGCACTGGAATCGCATTTATGTCTAGACATAGTTGATTTGACTATTATTAGTAAAAATTCCATCAAATGAATGGTGGATGATATATGCTTGTATTTGAACATGAAAATCCCTATTCATTTTTGTCAATTAAAATGGGTCCATACCTGTAAACTTTTGAATAATGTTTTGAAGGCGATAATACGAGCTGTGAAATATTTCGTAAAGCACGTTTTTTTAATTTATGTACCTCGCAAGAATATCTTTTGTTTTAGCATTACCCCATAAAAGTAAACCATAGTTTAAATAATGTAATATTAGAGAACAATAAAGTTTATACAAAGCTTGTTCCGGCAAAAAAGCATTTCACTTGTGTTCGTACCACCAATTTTCTTGAACATATTTGCATACATTATCTAATAGTTTTTTCCATGTTTAACATTTTCGTCTATTTTGATTCCCATGACAACTTTGCTTTTCCAAATTTGTGGGCTAACGGGTCACCCTGACCATTGACACGGAATGTAAGTAAATGTATTGTTATATTCAGTTATTGTTCATGAAAGATCAAGGTTGTCAGTTCGCTTTTACCTTGGAAATGAATATCCATAAAAAAATATTTTGAGTCTTTGAAGATCTTTTCGTAGAAATATACATCGAAAAAGTACTACTTAGTGCAGAAAATGAGACAACAATTATTAAAATAATCCGGTGATTTTAGCCAATTGGAACCGAAAAAGTAATTCACAGAGGAAAACGGTTCACCGTATACACTGCAAAACCTGTTAAACCGTGGTGCAAATTAGTTGTCAGAAGATTCGACAGTTTAATACCTAAACACTTTGCGTCAAATTTATAAACACCTAATGTCAAAGCCCTAAACATGTTTGATTTTTAAACATGTTTAAGATAAGGTGTTTTTTGATATGTACACGCCCTTTCAAAGTGTTTTTGAAACGTGGTGCAAAATAGTATTTAGAAAGGGAAGCATTGGGGTTTTTGCAGGTATTGTATGAGAACTGTTTAAAATTTTTTTCATACCAATACAAACAATTAAAAATGTATCCAAAAAACTAGCCTACAAGCCCCGAACAAAATATAAAAGTGTAAGAGCCCATACAGCACACCAATCTACAATCATGTAATTCATTCCACTTTAACAGCTCCCTGCATGAAAACAATCGATTCATCAACACTTGATAAATAAACAACATCTCAATTTCTTGAAACTTTATCGGGGTTTCAAGGGAATGCTATGGCACACGCTCACGTATCAAATCATGGCGAGTTTTTCCCTCGCATGTCGAGTTTCCCGTGCTGTGTATCGAGTTTCCTCGCCATATGTAGAGTGTGCAGCGTTATATGTCGATTTTTCAGCGCTATCTGGTCCAGTTTCCCTCTATACATCGAGTGGTGCTCTCTCCTAATATGGTGAGTTTAGACATAAATCATGTCCAGTTTTACGCTCCACGTTATCACATCATTGGGGAGTTTTTTCCCCGCGCATGTCGATTTCCGCGCTGTGTATCGAGTTTTCTCGCCAGATGTCGATTGTGCAGCGTTATATGTCGAGTTTACAGCGCTATAATGTCCATTTTGCCCTCTATACATCGAGTTTTGCTCATATATGGTGAGTTTGACTAAATCATGTCCAGTTTCACAAATCTCGACATGATTTTTTTCTCAACATGAGGAAAACTCGACATGATTTTTTGGTGTATGTGTAAAAAATCATGTCAGTTTGCTCATTTGAGAAAAAAAATCATGTCCGATTTGCTCATGTTGAGAAAAAAATCATGTCGAGTTGTGCTCATTTTGAAAAAAAATCATGTCGAGTTGCTTCATGTTGAAAAAAAATCATGTCCAGTTTGCACATGTGAAAAAAATCATGTTCGCATTTTGTAACTCTCATGATTTATTCTGACATGATTTATTCTGGACATGATTTAGAAACTCGGCAACATAGAGTTCAAACTGGATAGGCCGCGCTGTAAACTCGACATGAAAACTCGATACACAGCGAGGTGAAACTCGACATGCGCATGAAACTCGCCATGATTTGATACGTGGAGCGTGCCATCGAATCAATTTCGCATTTTCCCCCATATTCGACTTCCTTTAATGGCCCACTGATCTAAGCCAAGGAATTATTTGATTTTTGGGTGTTCATCGGTTCGAGTCCGGTCGAGCAACCATTCTCGACATAATTAATTAAGTTGTTATTGCTCGTAGTCTCAGTTGGTGAATCTTTCTTTTTGGTTGATGTGACGCAAATCTCATGATATAACTTCGACATTCAAGTACTGAAGTAATTATATATTTTTTATATTGAAATTTCATTAAATACCATCGTAAATAACGTCTTAATCAGTGGCATCGTTCATATTCACCCATTCCTGCAACAAAGGTAGTGAGTCATGTGTAGACGTGTATTCTTGGTTACAAATAAGTATATTACAAATATGTTCTCTAACAAAAACATATCCTCTGGCTAGATGGGTTGCGTACACTCTCGTAAATTTTACAGATATTTTCATATAAATTGAATTCGTATTTTTATGCCAATAGGCCCATATGGTATTGTAATTCTTCCGGGCTGTATCGGTTAGTAAAATTTTTACCTGTGCATCATAAATGTTCATATGTATTTGTCACTTTTCATGGAAAAAACCATGAATTTAGCAGCTTGTTGCTTGCCAAATGTAGTGTTTTTACTTTTTTCCAAACACGGTTGGGGGGGGGGGGGGGTCAGTGTTCTTTTATGATGATGCCAAGTTTTAACATACGGTTTCCTTACTTGTAACGGGAATGTTGCTATAGGAATTTTCCACTTGTCCTGTTGTGAAAATAAGTCTTACAGTAATTCATTCTTTTCTTTTAAAATGTGAATAACAGTTTATTATCACACAAAAGGACAAAAAATACACTCCACACAATTTTATGCCCTTTTTAATATTTCTATTTTTTTGTTAAAATGGTCTAAATGGCCGGAACTTTAAAATCTTAAGATCTCGTAACTTGAAAAGGAGACTAATGTCAAAAACCCTAACGTTTTTATTTTCCAAGTATAATAATTTATATAAAATCTCAAATTTTGATCGCTATTTGAATGTTCACAACAGAAGGAAATCTACCAAAAGAGCGTTGGCAACGTAAAAGCAACCAAGTTTTTAAAAGAGTACGACCATATGAAAGTAATATACTCCCCGCTAAAAAATCCGAACGATAAAAAATTACTGTATCATATAAAAAGGTATGTATGTATGTAGGTAATTATAAAATAAATGCCATGAGCGTTGTTTTACGTCGTTGGTTTGCTTATTGACCTGTGTCCGTAATGCATTGATACACGAAGCATGATGTGAAGTTTGAGAGAGTTATCCAGCTGGCTTGGCGCGTTCATTTGAAGCAAGTTTGAGCACCGCTGATGGCCATTTCAACATACGTTGATTTTAGGCGGGGAGTATATATCGTCGGTTGTATTACATAGGACGGATGTTAAACAAAAGTACGAATTTGTTTCTGAGAAGATCGCATTTGAAAAATCGCGAACTCTAGAAGGTTCCGCACACCATTCCCACCATACGTTCAAACAATCAAATTCCGATTAAGAAACGTGAAATCAACAACTGGATATTTATTTGTTAGCTAAATATTATGAATTCTTACTGATAAAATGGATTGTAATACATTGGAAAAGGTCTACCATCATAGCCGTCACACCAAAAATACGCAACTAGGTGATTTCTGTTCATGACATAGTGACGGATGCTGGATTTTCCCTATACTAATGCGTTATTCAGTATCCGTCATTATGGAACAAACAATCGGCGTGTTCTGAACATCCTCAAAACCAACGCCCGTCATCGCGAATATGCTCAAGGAGTTTATTCAAAGTGGAAGGATGTTGAGTGTATTGCCACGATTCACCGCTTTAAAAATGTTATTAATTATGATAAAGTTCTAGTAATATCGATATTTAAAATTAATGGATATTTTGCTCGGTGTCAGTTATAAATTAAGATGATAATAATTTACTAACCAAAAGTTTTAAAACGCCTTGGTGGGTAATCAAGTATTACACTTCTTTGACAGAGGGCTCAACATCGTCACTATGTCATGAACCAAAGCTCTTTTATGCAAACATAGTCAAAATTTCTAATTAAGATTATTAACCCTCTGTCTACCGAAGGGGGGGTCGGTTACCACCCCCCCACTTACAGGTTTTTTCCCCGGCTTGCTAAAACCCCTTTTTTGGTGCAAATTTTTAATGTAATTGTCACTTGTCTGTTCCGCCCGTTTAATCCAAACCCAAAAAACATCCACAGGGGTATAGGTAAGATTTGTTTAAACCCAGGGTATCCCCAAAGTGATCGATAGGGGCGTAGGGGGTGGTATAAAAACAACCCACACCACTCCGGAAGAGAAGTACCAACTTGCCTAAAAAACAAACACAGGAAACATCACAGACACTTGATTTTGGTACCAATAGATGCTATAGTCCTCCTCTTTAATGATGATACCAAAAATGAGTACACATTGCCTAGCATTACGTCACACTGACGTCATAAATTTTGCTGTCAGAAAAACAGCCATTTCCATAGACACACACAGACAGTGAAAAATTCAATTTTTTCGCCAAAAAACAAGTTAGAGAATCAGATTTTCATGCGGTTTGGACTCTACTTGAAGGGAAAGGACTAGTTTTATATAATGACATTCATTTTAGAGCTATAATAGGGTGTTGAGTCGCTAAAATGCGAAAATCAATTTTTCCACCCTATATTCAGTAGTTTCTACTTTCCGCAACATATGACGTCATGGTACCGTCATAAGGGATGTTGTACTTATTTTGGTACCAATGGAGAAGAAACTCTAAGCATCCTGTGGTACCAAAATTTACAGGATCGGGTGTTCAGTAACGAAAATTCAAGGGGGGTGGTTACCACCCCCCCCCCTTCGGCAATTTTGTTGACACAAAATGGCTCAGGTTAGACGAGGTTGCGGTTAATTAATGGAAAGTACTCGAAGGTCGGACTTGGCAGTTTGATAGATCTTGGTATTTAGTCCATATTTACCTTATTTCGTAAAAATGATTAAAAATTCTAAACATCCGTCACTAGTATACCCCCGACGCATATCTAATGAGAGCAAAGGGTATTCAAGTGCGTCTGCTCCCTTGGCAAATTGGTCGCATTTCTTCGCAATGCAACAAAAGGCAAATGTCTTTTTCGAACATCCGTCCAACCAACGCCCTCATCGCGATCTGCGTCAATTTGGTTTATTCAAAGTGACGGATTTTGAGGGATTGCACGAGTCACCGCTTTAAACTGTTAATATAATTAAATTTCTAGTAATATGCGATATTTATAAATTAATTGCATATTTGCGCGTGTCAGTTTCTAATTTAAGATAAATTTACTAACAAAAGTATTTAACCTCCTTGGTGGTAATTCAAGGAACACTTTCTTTGAAGAGGGTGCAAACAGCTTCAACCTATTTAATACACCAATCTCTTTGATGCAACATTACGTCAAAATTTCTAATTAAGATTATAACCCTCGTCTACCGAAGGGGGTGTTTTACCACCCCCCCCCCTTCAGGTTTTTTCCCCGGCTTGCTAAAACCCCTTTTGTTGGTGCCAAATTATTTAATTAAATTGTCAATTGTCAATTAAAATGTTCCGCTCCTTTTAATCCAAAAACAAACATCACCGGGTAAGGTAGATACAGGGTGATCCCAAAGTGATCGATAGGGGGGGGGTGTAACCACCCCCCCCCCCTCCGGAATAGAAGTACCAACATTCCTACACAACACAGGATCAAAATACCAGCAGACACTTGATTTTGGTACCAATATATAGCTATGGTGCTCTCTTTCCATTGATACCAATGAGTACCCAACATGCCTACATTACGTCATCAATGACGTCATAAAGTTTGCATGTCAGCAACACTGCCATTTCCATAGACACACCAGTGGAAAAATTCAGATTTTCGCCAAGAAGTTTCGGAGAATCAGATTTCAGGCGGTTTTTGACTTCTGATGGTAAATTACTCGTTTTTATCTAATGACATCATTAGAGCTATAATAGGGTGTTTGAGTCCGCTAAAATTGCGAAAATATCAATTTTCCACCCTATAATTCAGTATTTTCGTACTTTCCGCCACATATGGACGTCATGGTGACGTCATATGGGCATGTTAGTACTTATTTTGGTACCATGGAAATAAGAAACTCTAAGCTCTCCTTTGGTACAAAATTTACAGGCAATGCGGTTTTTCAGTAACGAAAATCACAGGGGGGTGGTTACCACCCCCCCCCCTTCGGCCATTTTGTTACAAAAAATGGCTCAGTAACGGGGTTAATTAATGACGTACTTGCAAGGTTCGGCACTTGGCATGTTTGAAGATTTGGTATTTAGTACATTTCCCTTAATTTCGTACAATATAAAAAATTCACATCCGTCACTTATGTCTAATATAACCCCGACGATATCGAATGAGAGCACGTGGTACCGTCAAGTTGCGCGGGTGTCTGCCCCTTTGTCAAACTTGGTCGCATTCTTCTGCAATGCAAAAAAATGTCTTTTTTCCACCATCAGCCTCCATAGAGGCCCAAATATACTTTATAGTTTTCATGCTTGAGGTGCTGATGCAATATGCCGGTGTGGCATGCGATAGGTTCGCGCCCGGGTCTCACAGTCGGGAACAAGGTGAACAATAGGCAATCGATTCAGTTGAGCTTCAGGCGCGCATAATTTCATGCTTTATTGCGTTGTCGTCTCAGGAGCCCGGATTATGATACCGCTGACTATGAATACTTTCACACCGGGATAAAGTAAATTATGGCCGGAAGTAATCATAGTCCGGGAACAATGGTGAAACACTAGGCAATCGATTCAGGTGACTCTTCACGCAGCAACATACGTTTCACGCTTATTCCGTTTCGTCTATGGAGCCCGGACCGTGGCTCTGCGGACTAATCTGCTTTCACACAGGGTCAAAACAACCCCTTTTTTCATGTGGAGGAACTAGAGCAGCGGCACCTTCTGTTGGCTTTTAGAACTCTTCTTTCTGCATGATATCTCACGGAATAGACTGTACAAAAAATACCCAGATACATACGTGAGTTGAACTCTATCACAGAACTCATATTAACCAAACATACCGTCTCTATACAGTCGACTTCCGATCCGTCGGAACACATTTTCATTGGGAAGGCAAATTGCGCCGCGTGAATAATGTTGCAACGAATGATTGGCATTGTTCCCGTATTGACTACATCTTCAACAACAAGAAATCAAGCAAGAAAACCACAACCTGAACTAAGCAATGTAACTTGAAAAGTATTCAAGTCAGAAAAGGACCACCCCTTTAACAAAAATAGGAATATAATTCCAAACTCAACTGTCATTATAACCTTAAAACACGTCTGAACAAAGCCGTTGGCGGATTTATTTAAATCAACAATTTGGTCGAAGTGGTGATGCTTCCCTGAACGAATATCACGAACGTTCTTACAAAGGAATTAGGAATGGGAAGAAAGAAATGGGGACCAAGTTTGCCAATGGGCAGACGTACTTCAAACTTCATTGGTGCGCACTCGTCTCTGTAGAATCAGGTCCACATATTATCTTGGCGACAACCAATTCTTGCTGGCATGTCAGTAGTTTCGCGAAATCGCCAAAGTCCTTTTGGTCTGAGACGGCCGATATTTTGTAAACTCGTAGATTTGGAGAAATACTGGAAAGTATGAATGCAGCTTGGCCGTACAATAGTCCACATTGGATCAGTGCGGCTAAAGGTGAACTCATTGTAGAGGCAGCACTGTTAAGAGTACAATTCTCGATGGTAATTCTAATGTTAACCTGGTTTTCCAAAAGGCACCAAATTTTGTGCAGCTCTTGACGATTCTGACGACTTTCCACCAATTATATAAACATAATACATTTTATAAAATCAAATGTTCTGCAAAGTTCTCCACCTTCTGTTTGAGAAGTCTAACAATTGATGAAATCTCTTGTCAACGTGGCAAAGAAGAATGACTTGCAACAGCATTTGTCCTTAGCAAATTTTCCCATGACGGCACCAACACAAACATGCGAAGACAAGTCAAAATTTCACAATCCTTTTCGTTCGCTGAAACATGTTCGGAGAAATCCACCAATATTCCACTCCTGCACCCTGATATGTTTTGCCCCTGCAAATTACACAAAGTCAAACGGGTTCCAAAACAGGTGTGCAATCTTTGCATTTTATAGGTAAACAAAAGAACCTTGTAGAGTTCTTAGAATGGAGAAGCCTAAGACACTGTGCTCCTAATTGTCCTATGACCATGCGAAAATCTTTTGCCATGTTCTTACTCAGGAAGTTGTCACAATCTAGTCCATTTAGAACGAGTCAATCAGAAAAGTCTGCTTATTGCACAACAATGGCAAAGTTTAATATTAACATTTTCCAGTTCTCCTCACTCTTAATTTATGAGTAATTTTCAACTGATTTAATTAATATAATAAGAAAAAAATAAAGCATATACTATTCAGGCGTTTGCCTATATTTTACTTAGTGAAAGTTACACTATATCAGGCCAACGTTGAAGTAATGGAAGTAAGATGGAGGGGTTTAGTCCACACGGTCCATCTGGGTCCCTTGTTCTAATAGTTTATTGAGATCTCACTCATCAGCTCAGATATTTTTGACTTTAGTAGTATATCTACCCGCTAAATGAAACGGACGCGTTCTAGTTTTAACACCAGAAGGTGTTCAAATTTTTAAGTTTATCTTAAAGGCATTTCTTGGAACTATTTAACCAGATTCTTTTGTATAGTAACCGTGTCCAAAAAACTGTGAAAAGTTGTTAATTACATTTAGTTACACTGACTTTAATCATATTCAAGTTTTTTCAAGTGTTCACATTTGTTCACTAGTGTAAAAAAAAATGAACAATGTTTGAGTATATTTAATGTGTTCCAATGTAACAGTTTTTGAAAAATTGACAGTGTTAAGTGAAAAAAAGTGTTTAAAAAGGTGTTCTAGCCAGTGTTCTTAGAACACTCAAGTATAAACAACTGAACAACATAAGGATGCTGTTCAAAGTAATAGTTTTTGAACACTTGACAGCGTTAAATTGAACAAGTGTGAGCAAAATGTGAAACACTTGCAATCAAAACTTACTTTAAGTTGATAAAAGTCAAGTGTTATAAGGGTAAATTAACCACCTTTCAAATGTTTGGACAAGGTTATGATATTAAAAACGGAAAATGGTTAAATAGTTTGCAGCATATGCCTTTAATTGAATTAATAGTTGAAAACATTCTGGCGTCGGGTCATTAGAGTGATATAGTTAGTATATATATAATATATCTATATATATAGATACTATATATATATATATAGTATATATACAATATATATCTTATATATAATATAGGCGAAAGAAATTGATAACAAGCGGGAGTTGATGATCGTAAAAGGAACGTGATGTGAATGGACTCGAACCCAAAACCTCTCTGTCAGTACTAGAGCGCGCTAACCAATTGCGCCATCACAACTCTTGATGGGTTTTTTGTTCGAGTTTATACATCACTAGCGTTCCACGCTTTCGACGTCACGTAGTGGCGCCCTCACTCAGACGATCATCATTCGTTTTTTCGAATGTGATACGGAAACTAAATTAATTATATATACGTAAGTAATGGTGAGTTGACACGAATTATGTGATTTTTGTTATGGAAATATGTATAGGCGAAAGAAATTTATAAAAAAGCGGGCGTTGCATGCTATCGTAAAGGAACTTGCTGTGGAATGGGACTCGAACCCACAACCTCTCTGTCAGTACTTGAGCGCGCGCATAACCAATGCGCCATCACAACTTGAAGGGTTTTTGTTCGAGTTTCTACATCACTTGTGTTCCACCGCCTTTCGACGTCAGTAGATTGCCGCCCAACTCAGACGATCATATCATTCGTTTTTTTCGAAAATGTGATACGGACACTCAAATTAATTAGATATACGTAAGAAATGGTGAGTGGACACGAATATGATGTGATTTTGTCTATGGAACTAATGTATAGGCGAAAGAAAGAAATTGATTAAAAGCGGGCGTGCATGCT
>JAMKCH010034469.1:0-59725 GCA_023653785.1 Ophioderma brevispina | reverse complement strand
AGAACAAGAATATGTTTTAACTTTTGATGTAAATTTAATTGTACTTACATATAAACAGGTTAATTAAGATCAGGAATACTTTTATTTAATTACTAAAGTTATTTTACAGGAAGTAGATCATCTTACAGCACAACCACTGTGGGGAGTTTAACGTACCAAATATCAACATCAGAAAAAATCTAGTGCATGCGTGCATGCTGTGTTGGGTTTGTGTGCGCGTGTGTGTGTGCCCTAAATTGTGTATTATGCTATATGGCCTTTGGAAGCTCTGAGGTTTGTACATAATACGATTCCAAGCAATTTTTCAACTTCACTTAAGTCAAGGAACACATTAGGCATATAATTCTTCTGTGTGTCTTAATTAATCCTTCATAGGCAGCTCCAAATTACTTCACCAATTTGCTTTTTCTTAATTTGTACAACATGTTTAACGAAGCGTACACTTGGTCCTCTTTGATGCTTACAAGACTTCTGTCCCAATTCCAAGCTGGATTCCAAGCATAAGTTAATGCAGGTCATTTAATGGGATCGGTCCTGGAACCGGCGTCCGGGTTAGTATTCAGAGAGCGCCATTTTAATAGCTACTCAAACACTTCTTTCTTATGTTCATTTTGTAAATCATTGACTTCTGAGCTTGTTCTATTAGTTTTATGCTTGTAAAGGCACGCTATGCTCGTAGCGTGGCTTACTTTTTAACTCTCGCTTCAGAGATCACGAAATACAAATTTTTAGGGTTCAGTGTTTTTGCCAAATTCTATGATGGAACCTACAGAAATTATTTGGATGTCACCAAAATGTAGGTTGGCCCATATTCATAAACATTTTGTTAATGTATTTTTTTTACAATAGGTGTAAGTTTCAAACAAAACATCGCCCTTTGATGCTTGGGTGTTTCATGCAGGGATGAGATCCCACCATATGCCACCCCTACATTCAGGTAATTGGTGGTTAAAAAAAGGTGGGGACTATACTAGGATCAGTACTAGTAATTCAATATGAAAGCAGCACTGGCAAATTTTCACAAAATATGAAATTTCTTCATTTGTTCCCAAGAATAAAATACCCAAAACAGAGAGGGAAAATTATAAAAAGGCTTAAAAGACACTAGGTAATTGTTAGACTATTTTTTAGTTTGCCTAATTTAATCAGGGGAAATAATGGACTCATACTCATTGTAAAAACCACAAAGGTCTCATGGACCGTCAAACAGGGTGCATGCTGTGGGAATCAACTCCCAATTTTTTTTGTGTGTGTTAAGCCATTCCGTTCATCTGCGGAACTAAATACGCCAGAGTATTTTGATTATAAAATCCGTTATGTTTACCCACAAGGGTGCTGATGTCAGTCTAATCATTTCAGGTGCGGGCTAATATATAAAAGCTTACAACCATGAAAAATAGTCAATTTGAAAATTGAGGGTTTTGCACTATTTTTCAAAATTGCCAGTATCTCTTAACAGGATTAACCCAATGCTGTAATGCATGCCAGCATAGCAAGTGATGAAAGTGGTCTCCAAATGCAGCTTCTTACTCTTGTGTGTCACAAGAGGAGGAGTTACTCAAACAAATTTCCTCACAGATAGCGAAGAAAAATACTTCTACAACAAAGAGCTCACAAGAGGGCTCGTTCACTTTGGTTCACAAAGGAATGATGGGGTCACCTCACTTCAAGTGGCACAGCCCCAATATCAACATAGGTAAAGTAATACAGACTGATACAACGCCAGTATGCTGTGGACATATTTTCAACATGGAATATAAACATCAGCCTATTGCAACATTAGATGCCAAGTTCTTCTATTGAAATGTGTTTTCTATTGTATATGTAAGTCCCCATACCATACGTAACCCGCAGTACAACTTCACACAATTTCATTCAGTGCACATTTTTAACCATGTGGTTTACCAGTTGTCATTTATTGAGCTATTTCTTATATGTAAAAAATGACAGTTAATTTAAATGCCCAGACAACTAACACCTATGATACAGTCTGTCTGATTGGCCCATTATGAGACACTGAATAAGATGGCCCTCTGAGTAACCAATCAAAGTTTTCTTCAATACCTTTCCATTAACTGTCCATACCATAATTAAACCATCATTTAAACCATCAACACTATCATTCTTAAACAGCTGTGAAAATGTAAACAATTTGATTGGCTGATGCCCAGGTTCAATTTGACAATTGAACCCAGTTAGTACGCGCTGCTTATTGATGTTATTTTTAGGTTGAAGCGCTCGCGTCATACCGCGTTTTGCTGTTTAAGAATGAGAATAAAGGTATGATTTTGGGAATCGGTACTCTCTTTACGACGAATTGAACCCGGCGACATCATTATTTTTGTGTGGAAGAACTCGGCCTCCGGCCTCGTTCTTCCACTTAAAATAATGGTATTGCCTTGGGTTCAATTCGTCGTAAAGAGAGTACCGGTTCCCAAAATCATACCTTTATTCTCTAATTACATGATATCATCTTCCAAGTAACCAATCAAGATAGTGCTTAGATGTGGGGTAGAATGTTTTAACCTGTATTTTAACCAGCATTTTTAAATTGTAAATGCCAATACAATCTTACAAAATAATACTGTGAAAATAATATGACCGAAGAAACAAAAATATATGAAAGCAAAAAATAAAGCGGATTTTGATGTAAATTGCAAATAACAAAGTGAGAGACAATTGTCTTAATCCTTCTCAAAGAACAAGCAAGTGTTGGAAGCTTTGAGGAGGAGGAGGAGGTATAGTATCAAATGACACACCCAACAATCGGGGCCATACAAAGGATTTCTTTTGATGGGGTGCAGGACTTTTAAAAAAATAAAATATTTGAGGAAATTTGTATAAAAATCGTCTCCCGCATATAGACATACAGTGATCATGAGTGATGGCATCTTTTCAAATCGACCCCTAAACTAAACGCTGATTGTGGTTTACACATTACAAAATATCACAAAGATCAATAATATTTGTGTTTGAGGTCAAACTGTAACAGGGTCACTACTGCGGCCAATATCATGCTTTAAAATCTGGGATATTATATGGGAGCTCTTTGATCTCAAGTCCGGCTTTTATACGCATAGAAATACAGAATCAGATAAAAAGTACTGCCGTGTCTTTTAATACACAGATATCAAAGCCCCCAAGCAAACCACTTACAGGTTATGTTAGCACCATCATTGTACAGTAACATAACCAAAATACAAAATATTGATTTTGATGGATTTTTCCTATGTTATGATCATCAAGCGCCCTGCTTATTCCCCTTAAAAATAACCTCCAATCACACTTCAAGGAAGTATGGTGGATGTGGAGCAGTACAAATGGACAGTGTACAAGAAGTAGGATCTACCCGAAGTGGGTCCAAAGAGGAACCTACTTTTTAAAGACTATGTAAAAAAATAATAATCACCTCAAATGATGCATATAGGAATGGGTGTTCACATGACGGCTCCCACTACAAATCATGAACTAGATGCAGACACGTAACTTAAATATCACCCGAATGCGAAGGAGGGAAATGAATACCCATACTAATGGCTCCCATGATGGATCACATGGGTTAGGGTTGAATGGTAAATAAACATAACCCTATACGTAGGAATAGGCATCCACCTGTCGTAAATTCAAAATGGCTGCTTGATGGGTGATAAACAAAATGTCACCAAGTATGTAAGGGAAATGGCTTGCCACATATTGGGGTTCCAAATTGAACCAATCGGCCTAGCTAAAGGAATTTTGGGGGGGGGGGGAATTACAATTATGCCTATCAGTCGGGTAATGATCCTTTCACCTGGCTCACTTGCCCTGTGTATGAAGTGGTATGGTTGCCCAAGTTACAAGGTACCATTCTAATGACCTAATGTTCCACAGAGCCTAACTTGAGAACCGCATAGAGTCTGCATGGGATTGGTCTCACTTTAGGTTTGTGTAGTATGGCTGCTTACCCAATCTAAAATTTTCTATAAACTAAATAATTGGGGACTGATATAAGCAATTAAATCTAATCATCTAGAGCCCAATTTTGGATATTGTGCACATCATCACTGGCGTATCCAGACCTCGCATTTTGAGGTGGACCCCGGTGGCGGAAGGACCACTAGCTGAAAAATGGCTGATTTTGTTGTTTTAAGAAATGAACCCCCGGGTGAGGGGGGTGGGGGCAAAGCCTCCCCCAAGATACGCCACTGCCAATATTTAGGGTTAAAAAGAATGGTTTAAAACAAGTCAGACTACTTTAGAGAAACAAAACACCTGTATTACTCAAATTTTAAGAGCAAAAGACGGGTTATTAAAAAATGCTACCAGAATTATAACAATACTTTTCCTCATTCTTCTTTTTGTTCCTCTAAGAATCAACTCCATCAAATGAACACTGTCTGGAAAAAACCTTCTCCTTTGCCTCCTGCTACTTTACAAATGTGAGTACTTCAGAATGTGTCAAACATCCAAACTTGGCAACAATTTCCATAATAACCTCAGGTATTCATGTTTTGACCTCACTCAAAGAATGAAGGCATACATAGGCACATGACCTCAGTAAGGTAAAATTTCTAATCACAAATGTATTGTGGGGTACTGGGTAACATTTCTCCTTGTCGGTATGTAATAAAAAAAAAACCCAATTTTTTTATCAGTCTAGCATTTGTCATGTGTGTGTTCAATTTATCCCGTATGACATAAGATTTAATTTAGTCGCAGCTCACAGACTGATCTGCTCAAAATCAAAATAACAAGCCGCAAAAGTAAGCCAGACTCGTAATACCAACCTGTCTAATCCTTGAGAATCTAGGCTAGAATGTGTCACAAAAACACAAGTTATTAACTAGTGCTTTCCATACATGTTATTTCCTCCTGAAGGAAATCCGTGTAATAACTCCTGTATTATGATTATTGGAAAATAACTACACCGTCAAGAACATGTTGCCTTTGATATGTTGCATTCAACTTACTTTCACTCTACTCTAAATGGGGCCATAAGCCAGTGTGTTAGGAAGTATTGACCAGCTCTGCGGATTACTGTATAAGTGGAAATTTACGCGTACAGATCTTTTTCAAAATTTTAAAAATTAAAAAATAAACCTGTTTGCCAAAATGCGCAAAATTTAATTTCAAGGTATTGACATAAGTGCAATACAAATCTATTAAAAAAAAAAAAAAAAAAAAAGTTTATTTTCGCGAGTTTTTATTTTCGGTTTTATGTTTTTCACTCGTGAAATTCGCAAAAAATAAAAACCTCGCGAAAATTTCCACTAATACCGTATGATATTTTGTGCTTTTCTGATTGACAAAACCTTATTTTTTGCAAGACTATATTGGGGACTAAAACTAACTACAGATGTCTTGATTAGAACATATGATTAACTAACTTCTCCATCCACAAGGAAATTGTTATTTTATTTATACATTGTCTATTAAAGGTTGGTAACTCGATCAACACCTCAATCCCCCCTCCCCTTTAAATTACGCCATCAAAATTAAACAAAGCCCCTTGGTGCTTTGTATGTGGACTAAGGGTCGGCTAATACTTACCTGACGAAGACTCAATACAAATTGCAAAATCCTCTCCTGGGGATGCGAACCTTCCAAATAACTCCAAAATACGTCACCCATACCCAAAAAGGGGTGTTGTTCCCCCGTGTGACATATTACCCAACATGCTCCACGCCATCCATCGTTCTTCTCAGCTGGGGGACTCTCAACCATAAAGGCGGAGTTCGCGTCAGGGGGACTGGGACTGGGAAGGGAGTCTACGTCCAGGTAATTATTAGCCCGCCCTTAGTAACATACAAAGCACCAAGGTGTTTTTTGTAGTTACATTGCGGGCTTAATAGTTACTCTGACGTAGACTCAAACAATGGCATCAACGTCAGACTAGCGCCTAAGCGAGGACGGAGGTGAGCTACCTCGAGCCCCGAAAAAGGGGAACCACAAAGATAAAACAACAAAAAGAAAATAAACCTAATTACCAGTTTAGAGGGCCAAAGACCTAGGTCAGAAAGTTGGCCTGTAACAGTAAGGTACGTAACACAATAAGCTTAAATAAACCCAAATGCTGTGAAGCTCCACTGATTAAGCACTTGTCATAGAAAACTTGACCTACTCATGACAAGACTCAAATCTAAACAGACATGTCTCAAGAAGGCAGTTTGGGAAACCAATACAATTGTTAACCCCAGCAATGGCCAATGTTGAAGAATTGGCTCGAGAAGGGACGAGCAAAAGAGATTGCTCTAACCAAATACTGCGCTGGAAATTCGTTACTTACAACCAGCGAACATAACATACTAAAAGCGGTTGGAGAACGTTCACGATCGAGGAACTGAAAGTTTGTATGATATCACCGTCTCAGATATCACAGACCATCTTCAACATGGACGACTTGGTCTCCGCTAAATAGATGTGACAGACGCGACTACGACTACCCAAATTCGAAATACCGAAAGTACGAAATTTGCCCACAAAATCAAGCTAAAATTTCGCTTAGAGTTCTTTAGGATAAAATATGCACGGAATTCAGAAGTTATATCCCAAAATTCTATGTACAAGTTGGGGAACGCAGGCAATACTCTCTATCAGACGATAACTATAAAATTTCTTACGTGCGAACAAACAATCAATGAGAGTTAAATAAAATACCGAGAACCACAGTATTTAACAATTTAATGATAAACTTATACGCAAAAGAAACAAGACATTCTTTTGACAAAATCTGCAGCAAAGACGAATCGTTTTGTGGCATCAAAGTTTGTAAACGAGATTTGGCTGATAACCTGATCAAACTCAGTCCACCGATTGCCATACAACAACCGCCGTGAACCAAACACGGAAGTCGCACAAAGATGAATCTTGAACTGTTTCCCAACAACCTCACGATGTCCCGCCGAGCTATAAGACTGGTACCCTCGCCAAGATAAAACTTAGTGCGATTGTTTGTTTCGGTCCACTGTAGAGATCAGTGTTTCGGTCGATTGTCCGACCGAAACAAATCTGGAAAGGTTTCAATTAGCAAGGATCCACCGCGCACAAGAAACTGAAGGCTGCGCACGTGGTAAGCCTCGGGATTTCCCCGCTGAAACAGTACTTTTAAAAAAAAGAAAATTTTTTTCCACCCCGCAACAAAAAAAAAAAAACAAAAAAAAACATGTACCTGACACCAGCTCTGGCTGTAAACGTATGTGGGATTTCGGGCCGAAGGACCTACTATCCCACGTAAACAAACAAAAATTACAAAGCCGGAATTAGTAATTATCTGCCATAGAAGTACGGCATAGCGACTCCAAAAGATGCAAATTCCGAACCACAAAATCGATTTTTCGCATGAATCTCGTAGCATCCAGATATGATATTTAACGTCTACAAATGAATCATGTAGGCCTATTGTAGTTCTTTGAAGTGAATAAAACTCAAACTCTCGCTAACTCAGGCGATATGATAACATAGAGATGATGAACGTCAGACATAAAAAGTACGACATCGCTCTAGGAGTTAATCATCATAGCCTCAAGAGATTCCGAAATACATGTTAACCAAAAAGAAAATGGTATCTTGTTACGGAACCGTGGGTGTCAAGGATTAGAGGCTCACGATGAAAATAATAACACTGATAAGGGCCAATAAATTTTAATCTAGAGTGCATTTCAAAATAAACTCTGGAGAAATACATAAATAGCAGTAAATGCTAATACCATGGCCGCTTGAAAAGATATCTAGCAGTTGTAACCACAACTAGATCATTTTAATGCTGCTAAAGACATAAAAATAAGCGCCTAATAGCAAACAATAGTCCCTTCCAGGCGATTCATCAATAAAGACAACAGACGAACTTTCCGATGAAATCATAATGTCGTAGCATGGGCTTTGAGTTTTCAGCAAATTGTCTCCACTCCGATACTAGATATCGACCGAACTATGTCCGACATTGGAACTCAAAAGGAAGGCACTGGGCGAGACAGACGGTAAAAGATGGTCGTACGCAAGCGCATAAACTTGGAACAGGGACAACCACACGCAACTCTAGTCTGCTCCAAGTTGTAAAGGACACAAAATGCGTCATAACTCATGTTAATAATCATGTACAATCTCAAAACCTTCAGTCAAGATTTGTAATGAACTGAATGGGATAAAACAAGTGGTTAAACAGTTTAACCCAATGAGAACTACCACTCTCCGATAAGGCGCCATTAACCCTTTCTTAAATGGTCGTAAATGTGCACACTCAAAAAAAGCCCGGGAATATGCAGAAGAGAGAATTTGTCCCAAAGGACTAGACAACTCGGTCTAAAGAAGAAACCGGAGCCATCAGAAAAGGCCCGGAAAAACACGAGTGTGGAGGGTTGGCAGTCTTAAAAAAATCAAATGAAGTTGCCTAAGAACCCTTTAATATGATATGAGAGATTAAAACACCGCGGCCAGCGTCTCCATTCAGAACCTCTGGGTCTGAAAGGACCGTCCACAGTTTAAAGATCAAATTATGTCGACCTTAGAACCTGGCCAGGAAGGGTAGATATATCAGAAATAGGCTGCTTCTAGCGAACAACACGCCACTTTCTCGAAGAGAACTTGACTCTGTAGACAAGAAGAATGAAATAGGCGTCAGCGAAACAGTATCCCGGGTTGCTGAACTAGAACGCACTCGCTCCACGGGACACATGGCATTGCGTAATAATAAGCACATCTCAATATGAGCCAATCTAGAGATATGGATGGCCAATATATCGCAAAAGTAGAAAGCGTCATCAACTGCTTTGCTAAACAGACCTGTGGTCGGAAGTGAGGGCAACGATATAAGAAAAAATGCCCTAGCACAAACAAACAATACTACCTTTCGTAAGTACTTGGGAGGGCCTTGGGCCTTCTGATAAGAGGGAGGTGCCCCCTCCTCACAGAGTGTAAAAGACAAGAGGTCTAAAGTCTGACTCCAAAGTCTACTTGACATAGACATCCTTAGCCGATGAGAAGCCCCCAAGACAAACTAGTCAGGGAAGGGGGAGTTCTCAAGTTCTAAAAGAGGTCATTAAATAGTGACCATTAGAGCACAATTAAGCCCTAATCGCATTGGGCTGAGTCGGATTAGAGCTGAATGGGGTAATTACCACCCCCCCCACCATGAACGCAGGTTTGTGGTTAGTAGTTTTTTTAAAAAAAACAAAAATGGAAAAAACAAACTCGGAGTGCGGGACGACACACTAATTGCAGGATCGACCGGAACACCTCGTGTCTCGGAAACATTCGAGCCGAACCCAACGAAGCGGAACTTGTGTTTCTAGGCGACAAGACTTCCTCCCGAGGGTGCAAACTACTGAGCATACGGGGGAAACGAAATACCGAAGTAACGGAGGCCGAAACTTTCAGGAAATAGGAATAAGGATAAAATTATATCCAACCATATCCTGAACGTTCCAAAAATGCCATCTTTGCCACTTAACTAAAAATCACGGGGCGAACCCCTGTCTTGATTAGATTTAAAATGTCCCTAGATCTAACAGATAATAACCACTCAACCACTACCTCCCCTTTTGCGATGATCGAATATGTTGGTAAAGTAATTATCCCTAGGGTCACTTTTAAGATGGGCGAGACCCAACGTGACCGCATCTTAGCCATAAATAACACAAAACTTAATTAGTTCTCTATGGGCGAAGAGTCCCTATTTCCACGACTACCACGCTTCAAGTTCCCAAGGAAGCCCGATGTAGTACAGAGGCGCGGGTCGCCATCCGAAGGGGACACCCAAAGGAAGTGTTAGAGCCACAGAAGGCAGTCAAAGACGAACTGTTATATGACAACTGCCGATAAGAACCCCGAGTGGTAGCCGATTGACTAAGGAACCACTTAAGGTTTTTTTTTTCTAACACATTAAAGACTATCGAGGTCAAACGATTGACTCACAAACTTAGAACCAAGAACTGGCTTCTGAGGATCAAGACTGAGATATAAAGGATTGACGCATCATGCTTGAGACATGAATAGACCACCAAAGAAAGGTAGGGTAACAGAAGGCTTGACCCGCTTGGTTGGTCATGGATGGCCTTTGGAGACCACATATAATAGCTAAAAAAAATCGATCGCATTATAGGCTAAGCCGGATTAAAGCGATGAATTGATAAATTACCACGCCATAGGTCGTGACCATTGACCAATAATCACCTGGTCGTGGCTGACAAGTAACGACTCTATGGTGGCCCGGTCGAAACACTGATCTACTACCGACGACCGAATGCACCAGAGGAATTGCGAAAACACTATCCGCCGAACCTATTGAAGCATACTCTGAGCTAATAGGTTGGCGAAACACTTTTTCCGCGAGACGAATAAGCCTTAAGTGTAACAGCCGAATAGAACGCTGCCTAACCTTCCACACGAGGATTTGGGGGGCTCGAAAAAACCTCGGAAAAAACGTTTTACTCGAAGGATAACAGACACCGGGTTATTCTGCAACAAAGAAATTACCTTTGGCGCTGATCAATTTACAACGCTCTTTGGGCTCGGACGATACACTCAACTGCTGATCGACCGAAGTACCTTAGCAATCGGAAATCTTCGGGTCCGAACCTATTGTGGCAATAAAATTTGCTAACAGTGCACAACACTCTCATCCTCTCCCGAAACGAAAAGACTGAACGCAAGGAGTAGTGGAAACCAACCGAATAAAACGTTGGCCGAAAACTCCCGAAACAATCTCCCGATTCGCCACTGAAAATGACTCGGAATAAACTGCAATAGAAGTGATGGAACTGTACAAAAACCAGGACCAATCGACTCGGACACAAACCTGAGAAAATCTGACAGAAAATGGCGTCGGAAGAGGCGAAGCTCAGCGACGACGGCTCTCTTAGGAGGAGATTACCGAATTAATTAATTATCGCCAATCCGAAACTCGGCCCTAGACCTAAGAGTCTCAGGGCCTATTCCGTTTTATATTTTACCTCATTTCCCCAACAACTAAGGCTATGCCGAAGGGTTTGGGGTAAAACCTGATTAAGACTCGTGCCTGACAGAGTTTGCCTGAGAAATTTCCGACAAAGTGTCGGGTCGGTAAGAGAGCCGAAATGTGCTCAAGCACAGCAACGATTGCTCTCTTGGAGATATTACCGAATCACATTCGATCGGAAACTCGGCCCCAGACCTTTTTTGCGTCTCGGAGCGCTGTTTATATATTTCCCTTATTTCCCTCTGAGCCAGGCTTTGCCGGGCCGTTTTTGGGTGAGACGCGATCAAAGACTTACCGAGCCTTAGTACCCTTTCCATGCATATGCTGACCACTCTCGAATGGCGTGACAATCTCCAATGTCAGAAGCTGTCGCATGAATATTCAACACCTCATCCCAATAGTAAGGGAAATAAAAAACCATTTAAATATGATGAATACGTTAACACCTAATGGAAATATATAAGCCAAAACATAAAATATTCCCTGACATAACTAATATATAACTGTCCTTTAACACTGTTAAAAAGAGTTCAAAGGAAAGACAGATGAAAGGGAAACCAGAAGGAATCAACGGAGAACGAATTGGCGGTCCCGTTGAACGCAAACGGTGTCAAATTATATGCCACCGAACGTTTTCCACCCCCCCCCCCCCCCGGGCAAAAATGACCAAATAAAAAGGCTCCCTCCCCGAACCCTAAAATACATCCAAAACAGGGAAACAAGGTGGGGAGTAATAAAAAGGAGGCCTGTCAAGGTCTATATAGGTGAAAATAACACTAATAGACCTGAAAAATACCCCGATTTAGATCATAACCTTAGAACAGAAAAATACAACCTTATGTGAGAGTCCAAATATAGAGAAGGAACGATGGTGGCGTGGTCAATGTTGGGTACTATGTCACCACGGGGGGAACCACTCCCTTTTTGGGTATGGTATTATTTTAAGGAGTATATTTGTGAGGTTCTTCTTCTTTGCTTCTGCATCCCCAAGAGGATGCAATTTGTATTGAGTCTACGTCCGGTAAGAATTAAGCCCGCAAGTAACAGAGATTTTGGTATCAGAAGAAAGTTCATATTTCTCATTACCTACGCCCCACCCCAGTGAAATTATAGGCCTGGAAATGTTTTCCATTTGATTTTATGAACAAAAATGTATCACAAGTGTGGTATACAACATTTATTAACACCACTTGTTTCCCCCCCCCCTGTCTATGGACCAATTTAGTACACCACAATTTTGCTTCTACTATCCAAACATCTGTGCTGATTTTAACTCAAAATTTGTAATCAGACGTTTTTGGTGATATGCTTCAATGTGAAGGATAAAATTACATATGAAATTTAGATCATGATCGGGTGACCCACCCTTTAACATGCAAATCATTACAAAATCAACTGATTCCTGGGCCATTCTTTTGGAAGTCACACACCTGACCGAACTTTATCCTGCCCTCCATGGCAAACAACCAATCTAGTCAAAGTGGAAACATTGTGACTTCCCCCCGAAAATGGCCCTCCTGCTATCTATCATCGTCTTGAAATGCAATAAAAAATTCACCTACACAAAGCCTATGGCAGAAAATACATTTCAACAAACATTGCATGATTAAGTAACTACTTTCAATAGTAAATTATAGCCATGTCACTGGTGTTGTAGTAGATTTGTAAAACCCACAACACAGAGTAGTCACTTCAAGAACCGCTCCAGCAAATATGACATGAAAATCATTTCTGAATAATTGAGGGCGTATTCTCTTTCGCTTGTAACAAGTGGTATAACGCAAACCTCTACTGTCACAACAACTTTTTGTACGTGCAGTGCAAGCATATTTTACATTAATGCATAATATTAATAATAGTTGATTCCTGGCCGACTTGTTTCTATTCACTTGGACACGGGTTTGAACCATAATCTACTGATCCATATATGACTTTGTGCTTGTGTGACTTGAAGTGAGTGATTCAAGCTCTTTTGTCCAGTTTTGGCTTTTGTTTTTGAATGACACTGAACTATGACTACATTATAAGCCTGTCTAAAAAAAATGGTTACAATCAATACCATTTTTTTTTTTTCATATTATATCTTAACTAAGTAGTCATTTTGTCCCATCACCATATGAAAGAGAAAAGACCAGGCTTTCGCAGTATTTTTTGTTTCCTCTCATTTGTTTGTTTCATCGAGAGATAAATTCCAGTTTACGCGGAACACAAAAAAAAAATCAGTTTTGTGCTACTTTCTTGTTGAGAAAACGGTGAAAGAATTAGTTAAACCTAACGTTATTCAACATTTGACACAGATATGAATTTCCTTAAAGGGAGTAAATGCACAAAAGAGTGCAATATTTTTAAAACAACCCTTTCTTTGGATTTGGAGTTTTTATTTTGGTCCGATTCCATCGGGCATGATTTTTAACAGATACCAATTTGTAATAAATTCAAGCTCCATTTTTTGTTTCCCCCAAAAAAAACAAATTTTTGACTTGTCAATAAATAGTTGATTGTTATGAAAAATACGATATCATTGAATTGATTATGTTGACTATTAAAACTTTGTCGATAAAACTAGAAAACTAGACTTCCTTTGTTTACTTGTAATCTGGGTTTTCTTCTTTTGTCAAGTTCAATCTTTGGGGGGAGGGGCGTCAAGACATCATGGCAATAACTGCGCGAAACAACTCTGTCCATGCACAAAGTGCCACAAAATCGAAACAAACACCATTGGAAATCTGTTCTTTTGGTCTTAACATATGCCAGTAGATGACTTATTTTTCAAGTACTATCGGCATCTTGTCTGAAATCACAGCTATTTCTAGTACTGTTTGATACTCAGGATGTTTTGTGCAACTCTGCAACATCAGGCTATTAGAATCCATTTTAACAGTGAAACCTTTAATAAATAATAACCGCAACATATGTATAACACCTTTCTGCAGGATTCAAAGCGTTGTTGCCTTTGCACAGATCAGTACACAGAACACTATCAGATTACCTTTATATTCACAATTTTACCACATACATAAACCATTCCAAGTCATTATTGCAATTCAATGTCCAACCAGCACAGTCTTTTTTTGTATGAGTACACTTTTTAAATAGAGGGTCAGGACAATGTGTGCCTTAATGATGTCATTATTCTTACCTTCTTGAGTTGTGTTTTCACACGAATCAGGAGCTGCCGCTCAGTTCTTCTTTTGCCCGATCCATGTTGCTCCTATTTAAAAAAAAAAAAAAGGAGAAACTTTGTAAGAAGGATGCTACAAATTAAAGCTAGAAACTTTTTTTTTGCAGTATTATTTTGTATATTGAACCAAAAATCTACTTTTGCCAATCAACACACCTTGATGAATCCAAGTGATCTAATCATATCATACAAACTTTGACATAGATGAAATATGCAGTAGTTTTATTTTCTAAATTGATACCTTTGCAAATTTAAAAATAAATTGCAGCACATTAAAAGTGCAACAAGAGAATTAAAATAACAGGGTATCATCCCTAAAAAAATTTGAAAATTCTGAATTTTTGCACTGATGTAAAGCTTTTCACCTATCAGAAATACCCCCATCTGAAGGATTACCAGAACTTTTCTTCTTTTGTAACAAAAATCGTGAAATTTTTATTTCCTATAGAGCAAATATGAAAATTCACACAAGCTATGGTTTTCTATTGAATATAAGCAATACTAATACCTTTTGTTTTCAATTTTGAGTTATTTCTGTAGCAGAATAACATGAAGTGAATCTATTGCGTGTCGAATCTAATATGGATTCACTACACATCACAGAACATATGCATGACTGGAAAATGAAACCTTTAATACAACACAACTAACCCCATGCACAAGTAGTGTATTTCAGAGCACAGAATACCATACTGATGGAAGTGAAAACCCTGACATTATCATTCTTGCTTTTCCCTTGTTTCATATTATCTCTTTAATTTTTTTCCTTGAGTGGGGACATGTGTCAATCCCCACATCCCCTGAATATGCATTCAATTACTGATATTGTACCAATTTAATAATACCCTCTGACCAAAGTAACTCTCTTGGAGTAAACTGCAACAGTGACAACTTATAGACATGTTTGGTTAATGTGTCCTGTTTTTAGATGGGTCAATTTGACACATTCAGTAAAGAACTGCCCAGTCTGCACTGCCTTTTTTTCTCTGTAAAAAAAAGCTCCACTTGTTACCGCAAAAATCCAATAAGATTGATCGTCATTATAATTTTGCTCTCTATGGATACTAAATAAAGCAAGACAACCACTCAACCTACTCCAACTGATTTCTGCTTTCAAATGGAAGGGAGCCCATCCCTCATCTATGGTGGCATGCGCTTGGTTATCGTTGGATACTCTAGTTGAATTTTGCAGAAGCAATACACATACCAGCTAACAGAATAACCACACTGAATGGATGGGACTTGGTAAATACTCTCTGCCCTAAATCCACAACACCAATTCCCACAATGCATTGCAATGTGTGCCTATACTGTTCTGTAATACATATACTAGTATATAGGGGTAAAACGGTGCTTATGAATTCTAAGAAGAGAGAAGGGAGAAGAAAGAGAGAGAGAAGAAGGAGAAAGAGAGAGAGAGAGAGCTTTCAAGATTTTGTAAAACCATTAAGTTCTAACACTGTATAGCCAAAAAGATAATAAAATGCACAACAAATCCATTAGATTTTTGGCATGTGATTGAACAAGTTCATCACTTTGAGTCTCATCTATATTTGGTGGATTCCCTTCCCTTTCCAAAAAATGCACATGCACCGCGACTGAGGGTTGTTAACATGAATAATGCATACTCATGTAGTAGCAGAACCATAAGATTTATTGAACTGAAAAAGTCCTTGATCAATGAGATCATGGAATAGTCTAAAACACAAGTGAGTTCAGTTCCTGTTCACATTGAACATTCAGAAATTCTATACATAATGTTTTGACTTCCAAAAGGAAAGGACACATATACTCTGTCTACTATGTCTGCAGTCCACAAACTTAAAGAGTTTTCCTTTGGTACTAGATTTTTTTTTTGTTACAATGAGCAAAAATATTTGACAAGACCTAAATTACAGTCATAAATTTAACATTTTACTCTTTTTTCAGATATAATTCCTGTGTACATTTAAAGGCTTTGGCATGATTTTCAAGCAAAATGAAAAACCGTTCTCATGCTCAAATCAATCAGGAATTAGTTGTTATCAAGTAATATTTTCAACTTAATGTTTTGGCAAAATCAATCCAATCTAACTTTTTTTGTGTCCAGGCAACCAACCCTTTGCAATAAAAATAACAATTTTGATTTGTTCAAACATTTTCAAAAAGTATGCACTTTCTTGACCATATTGGAATCAGCATGAAAATACAATCCCAATGTATAACAACTGTCAACTTGATTGCTGAGGCATATTAAAACTGGGGTCTTTAATTATTAAAGGTAAAAAAGTCAACATATGCAACTTTGATTTGAGGTATTACGTAAAATCAATGCTTGCCTATTTATCTAATGAAACTCATAGAGAAGGCAAATAATTGGGGGCAAGTTTTTGAGATTTTAAACCAGGTGATCCACGGATCACAAGTTTCGTCTTTTTTGCAGTCTTTAAGTGTTAGTATTCTGACTGTCTAACTTGACCTCAGATGACCTTTGACCTTGGAATGTGACCTATTACCTCTTAAACACATGGGTTACAAATAAGATACAAAACTTAACCTGCAAAACTTTAACATTTGGAGAAAAAAACATTTTCAGTTATGTTCATATTTATCCCTCTGGTTTTAGCCATGAGTGATGTAATGGAGCAAAAGGTGGTTTTAAGTGCAATAGCTGCCATGTGATACATGTGTGCTGCCATGTATCAGGATAACTCAATATATCTTTCCTTGAGTCAGTGGCTCTTGAAATGGTTCTTACAATCACCTGACAAATCATTTCACGAGCCATTGACCAAAGACTTGCAGGACCACTTGCAGGGATTTAATCGGGTGCTAAATTCTGGATTTAATCTGTACAAGAGCTATTGATTGCAATTGGAATTCGCTCTCCCCATGGTTCATTTGGACTTGGGCAAGTGAACCATGATAATACCCCGTCCTTCGGAGGGGATGTTAAGTCGTTGGTCCCATGTACATAGATTAATACCTGTGCATGCACATCACAGTCAGTGTCGAAAAGAGTAGTAGAGGTTTTTTTGGGTTATCCAGGACATTGTCCAAATAAATCAAATCAAATAAAAAAAAGTCTTGGTATAATATTAATTAATGGGAATTTCTGACAAATGGATACTATTGCACTTATGAGTTCTAGTACTTACACAACAATGCGTGTCATGTGTTTTATGTTGTATACGTCCAAATAACAAATAAGAGAGGAGATATGCAAGTTTTGTCTGCTTTATTTTTCTACTTAAAATTGTATCAACGTTGTTAGTTTTTGTGAGTCTGCAAAATTTGGAAAACCGAGGCATGCAAAATTTGCAGAGAGTGACATATTTGCACATTTTACGATAGCACAACAAAACTGCTAAATTCCATTCAATCAAAATGATAGATTATTGGCTTCTCTCATAAGCACACCAATTTAACAATTTAATGAACTAAACTACATCCTTAATTATACAAGAGCGTTTCAACTAAGTGATTCTTCCATGGACTGTTTCTGACCTTTACAAGTAAAATATTGATAATCCCTACCGCCTCTTGTCATCATCAGGCTAATTATACCTCATTCACTATCACCTGACCCATAATTCTACCTCTAGCTATGGTTACAACATGTGTATAAGCAGAGGTCACCATTCAGGTTCAAGTTTATGGACTATAGTGTAAATCACCTCTGGGGTATAATTCACTTAGCCATGCTGACGATACACGGCCCTCAAACCAAACTGCTACAGTATTACTAATAAGCTAAATGAGGTGGATTTCTTTCATTTCATTGTAAGCAATATGTGGGAGCTAGTATTCTGATATACAGTGTAGAAATTTGATAAAATTGTAACTTGAGATTTCTTTCTTCTCCTTTTTTGACTATGTCATGTGAAGCTGTATCCTGAATTGTAGGAATGGAAATATCCAAAATATAGAGAATATGGTGTAACTCAAGAAAAATGTATAAAAAAAAGAGTCGATATAGAAAATACAAGCTAATGTAACTGAAAAACAAATTGAATATTGCTGCACTTTCACTGAACAATATGATTAAAATACCAAATAATTATGTGTAACATCATCATCTTAAAGCAATTATTGTAAAGATCATTATCCTCTTTCTTGTATGTTCAGATTGGTGATATTAAGTTTAGCCAGCAGATTTGGAAAGGATATGGTAAAATCAGTACCCATTGCACAAGCAAGGATGACATATAAAATATATATCTACAAACACTGTCTAAAACAATGTGTAAAAAGTTAGGCCATTTAGATAAAGTTAACAAACTCTGAAATGTGAAGTGGAATGCATATAACTATATATACTCTGCCTCCACTGAAAATGTTAGAATTATAAGAAGAATACGATTATGGGGTGCAAATAATCTAGATATTCCTTTGTGTTAACTTTTTAAAAGAAATTATGTGAGTAGAAAACATTAATCTAGGAATTGAGAACTGTAAACCCTTATTTTCAATGGAAGTGATTGTACAGGGTGTCCCAAAAGTTGTGCCACCTTTTTAAAGATATGAAAGCAATAACAGCATATTTTTTGAAGAGTGCCCCCAATTTTCAAAATTTGATATTTTTGCACAGTTATGTTGGTAATTGTCTAGAAAACTATACCTGTGAACGAGAATGCTCAAAAATGTGTATTTATCATAAAATAAGCGAGTTTGTAATTGGAATTGGGATTCCTGATTGTACTTAATGGCAAAGCTGGAAATGCTAAGTTTATGTCCGTCCATGATGAAATAATGCCACCTCAAGAAAATGACCTCTAACTTGACTTGCTTGAACCAATAAAACAACTAATGGATGAGCATAGACATGTACATGACACTATTTCCCGGCTATTTCATATTGGAAGGCCGTTTCCAGCAGCCGTTTAATTATTATCGGAGATCTCCGATATTAATTATTCTAACTACAAAACTCCCTTCACAGGTATAGTTTACTAGCCAGTTACCAATACAACTGTGCAAAAATCGCACTTTGTTTGAAAAATTGGGGGCGCTCTTCAAAAAATGTGCTATTATTGCTTTAAGGTGGCATGACTTTGTGGGGCATGCTTTATTGCTCAGTTTTTTATTCATTTCATAATTCCCAAGGAAAGGCAGAAGCTATACATCCAATTATTATATACATGGTGAATATGCTTTTGTTTCTTTTTGTAGTAAAATTCTTTCAAGAATGCATGTGAAACACATCTGAAATAGCTCAAACTTGTGAGCATAAAAGTTACACCCTTCAGTGGTCAACCTAGCCTCTCTGAACTGAGAGGAAACATGTGACAAATATGTCATCATAGAGGAAGAAATCAGAATTGAAGGACTAATTTTCTGTGATCTATTTTAAAATGGTCAACTCATTTTAGGGATTTAACCAAGTGAAAAGTTCCGATTGGGATGCTGCATCCTTCCTCCACCCAGTTAATTAGGTCACTACCCCCAACCTCCCAGTGATTTTTGGACTTAGCCCCACAGAAAACATTCAAGCCACAAGGTAAATGTATACTGGTCAGGCCCAGAGGGTATTTTGAATAAATCCCACAATGCATTGCAATGTTCCTATACTGTACTGTACTAAATACATGTCACAGTATACTTAGGGATAAAAAGTGTTCAAAAAGTTCAAGAACCACAAGTCATTCCATGATCAAGCAAAAAATTCCCTAAGTACTAGCACCTTGTGGGCTAAAATGAGTGTAAAAATCAGAGTTTTTATGTGTTAAGAATATGATTTTTGTGGGATCACATGACCTTGTTGAGGTGAAATTTCCCAAAACTGGTGCTTTGTGGGATTGACTCAATACACCCTCTGGGTCAGGCCATTTTTGTAATTCCTTTTATTTTAGTTAACTAGTTTTAAAATGTTGGTCATCCTTGTCTAAACTATTTATTTATATCATTTACTTAGCACAAAATAACCTGCAATGATAAAATGTAATACTTGAAGGTTTGTTTATATTTATTCTGATGGTCACACACCACTTTCCTTTACTTTACATGTATTAGTAGAAACAAACTTGATCCTATAATCATGGCCTACGATAAGGACTAAATTAAGTCATGACTAGCCGTTGACTGGGGTCACTGTAATGTGCAAAAAGTTATTTTTAGACCTTTGTTTATTTTGTAATGATTAATTTACATGAATGGGAATGTTAAAACATTCTCCGAGCACAGAAAATGTGCTCATCATCCCGTGTGGCAGTTATTGTATATAAAAGGTTATTTTTTGCAGAATGTTTATTTTTGTGAATTTTGCTAATATAACAAGGAAATGTAAATATAAACACATATGAAAATGTATAATGTAATAGAGTTAAATTATACCTGCTATAGAATCTATGAAAACAGCAAATCCTAATTTCCAGACAGATTGAAAACTGCAAAGAATTCTGTACATGAAAATGGCTCTATAAGTTATACAATAGCATTTTGGTGAGTGTGAAGGGAAAAAAGTTAGAACTTGTTGAACTTCATTTAGAACAAGTAGAACAAGGGGACATTAATTTGTTGTTTTCATTTGTCATGAGTGTTCAATGCAATGTTTTATTGGCTTGATTTCACACCTCTTGTTTTTCAATGCATGATCTGAGTCACACTACTGAACACAGGGGTGATGAGATATATATGTCAAGGAAATGGGCAAATCATCCAAAATTGTACAGCAGTTTACCCTTTCATGAAATAAATCAAGATTTTGTTATTCTATGTGGACTTAATGTTAGAACCTAGTGACAGAATTTGTGCTATCATTTTACTTTCATAGTGGTGACAACAATTCCACAATGGTAACAACGATTCAATAGTGATGTCAACAATTTCACAGCATAGACATGATAGAAGTGACAACAATTCCAATGTGACAACAATTTGACAGTAGTAACAACTGCTTCACAGTATTGACAACATTTTCCACAGTGGTGGCAATACCACATTGATGGCAACAATTTCAGTGGTGACTATTCCACAGAAGTGACAACAATTTCACAGTGGCGACAACAATTCCATGGTGGTGGCCAATCTACAAAAGTAACAACAATTCCAAAAGTGGCGACAAATGTGCAAATGTGTAACTGTGTTTTGTTTTTGTTGTTAAAATCACTTCAATAAAAAGTTGTGGACCTTTCAAGAGCCAAAACTAATTATAAGCCACATTAATGATATTTCAACACTACCACAAATTGGGGAATCCCTAAGGTTGGTAAATTGAGTTATATGTAGCATTAATAAGGCAGGAAATCCTCAAATTGACATCAATTAGTTCTAACAGGAGTGAGTTACCCATGCATATCCCACACAACAAGAGTATAGAGGCATGTATAGGCATTTGATCAAAATGAAGGAGTTTGTATGTCATGTACTTATTTACAATGAACATAGGCGTAAATCCCGTGGGGGGATGGGGGATATATCACCCCAATATTTTGATGAGGGGGATGGTCAATACGATCATCCCCCCAATGTTGATGCCCGTTCATGTGTTTTTGACCAAAAATAACCTCATATTTTACCATAATAGTTTAAAAATGGTAAATTTCTGTAGACACACTTCGCGCACATTTTGTGCTAATTACAATTACATTTAACGATTTTAGCTTCTAAATGGCAAAATTTTTAGCGGGCTTCGCGCGCACATGTGCTATTAATGGATCTTTTCAGCAAAACCCCTGTTTCATTCATAAATTTTCATCAACCCCATCCCCCAATGTCAAAAAGAAATTTACGATTTACGCCACTGACAATGAATGTCATGAGCAGGGTCGTACGCAGCATTTTTTAGGGGGGTGCAGGTCTTCGAAAAAGTGTACCTTCTTTGGAAAAGTGGACCTAATCCCCCTAAAAATTGTCCTTTTTTGGACTTTTTGAACATCTCATGAAAAAGTGGACTTTTTTGTGATATTTGGAATTGGGGGATGCACTCTCACCTCACCCACAGGTATGGGCCTAGTCATGAGATGATCACCTGGTTGAAACTTAAGTGGACAGTATTACAATCCCTGTCTTATCTTTTGATAACATTAAAGAAACTAGCGAAGGCTAGTGTATTAAGTGGCACAAGCCCAATCCCCATGTCTTGACCCCAAACTTTCATCACACCATTTAAAGAAACCTGAGATTTTGATACGCACTGGAAAGCATGTATTTTTCTCTCTCACCTGCAAAGATTTTGATGATGTCTTACGTCAGGCTAAAATATGGTTTGTAATACGATAACCGAAAATAGTTTGTACAGATATGAAATTTTTGAATTAAAGTTTTTGGTGATGGCCTTCCCACTCCAAATAAAGAAAAATAATGTTGTAATCAGGGAGGAACCTTTAAATACTGATGTTTTCTAATATATATTGTTGTAAATTTTGTCACTTATTTCATTTCCTTTTTTTCTTTCTTGCACCACGAAACATTACTACCTTTAAAAGGTTAGGGTGGGCTGATTTTGTTCATGTTTTCTACTGACCATGGGGCAAACCACCCAATCAACCATTTGACCTAAATTGTCTAGCAATTTGAATATATGATGAAAATATGTGATGAGAGAATTGATAATTTATCAGTGACATGTATGTCCTTTATATAGTTAAACTATAGTAACTATTTATACTTCATACATACACCATACTAACTTCGGTCAAAACTCCTCAATTGACTTCATGTACAGTTCTGTCAATCCCCACCCATTATACCCATGATTTTATTGAAGAATATGTTTCCCTGCCTATTTTTAATTTTATTAGTAAATGTCTTCTTTGGGATTACTCTTTTGTTCTTTAAATACTAAAGGTTTATTCTGTTTCCAAATTCATAAAGTCTGGGTTCTCAAAGGAGGCAGCCCGTAGGCAAATCCGCCCGCCAACCATTGAATTTTGGCCCTCAACTTGCCCTATAATAAAAGGAAAACTTAAGCCATTTCAGGTTTATGGCCCTCAAGTAGGGAACTTTTATACCTGTTGCAGTCTCTGACCCTTTTATTTTGAGAACCCCTTCTATAAGTATTCTTGGGGTGAATGATAGGTTGGTCTTGATGGTATCCCTAATATTAAATACCCTGGCTGGTCCTCTGCATATGCTGGTATTTTGAAAGGGAGTCACCTTTATTTCCTGGTTTAAAGCGGGGTTAGTCCTACATGAGTGGACTTTTTATTTCTTTCAACATACTAAGAAAGTTTAAAATAACAGGTAGAACTTCCTCAGAATGGGGGGCATTCCAGCCATCTGTGAGGATTTTTCTCACCCATTACGGCAACACCCTTCAGAGTATGTTGACAGGAAAAAGGTCACTCATGGATGACTAACCCTGGTTTAAACCTGAGTCTAAAGTTTGCCTCCCTTTGAGAATACCAGCCAGAAATCGAACTTTAGACCCAGGTTAAACTAGGGTCTAAGCCTTCATGGATGGATCTTTTTTCTTTCAACATACTCCTAAAATTGTGATAGAAATCAGGAGAAAATTCTTCATGGAATGGTAATTCCAACCCATTCTTGAGAATTTTCTCACCTATTACAAAATGCTTTTGGGTATGTTGAAGAAAAATTCCATTTTTATGAATTACTAAACCCTGGTTTCCCCGGGGGGGGGGGGGGGGGGGGGTGGGGGTTTGGGGGTGGGTTTGGTGGTTGTGGGGGGGCGGGGGGGGGGGGGGGGTGGGGTGGGGGGGTTTGGGGTTGCCACTTGTATTCAAAGGTTGATAATGCGTGAACATGGACTTTCCAAAATTCACCTAACACATATTTTCATCCACTAAAAAACAGCTAAAACATACCCTAACACAGTATTTTTAAATCTGTTTTGAACCTCACCAAGTACGGCATTGGGGCATGATTGAATCGTACAATTACACTTTATTATCTTGCTTTGCTTTACTTCCCAGTTCCGATTACAATATTTTGGATATTTTGATCCCTCATAATGAGATATACATGACAATTTCAGGGTTAGAAAAAACATACCCTTTTGTCCATATTTTGTTTTGGCTGTTTTTTGTTGCCACCCTAAACGATGTACGCGCGTACATCGCCGGTTTGAAAAGACAACCCTTTTTACACGTTTTCTTGTTCACGCCTCACTATCCACCCCACCTTTGAATAACAGTGCCCCCCCCCCCCGAGCCCTGGTTTAAACCCACATCTAAGGTTAGACTCTCTTTGAAAACACCCAGTGGGCATAAACCGGGGGGAGGGGAGGGGTACAGCTGCCCTTTGTGTGGAATCTTTCCCCCTTCCCCTGTGGAATTATGTGATTTTTCTGTCCACGACATGCCAATTTCCAGCAAAAGCAACATAGTCCATACTATCTAACAAATTTTCATGTATGCGTTCCCCCCTTCCTTTTCCCCTGAAATAGATGTGCCCCACTTTGCCCCTCCCCCCCCCCAAAAAAGCTGGTTATGCCACTGAACACCACCACTTTATTAATTTCTTGAAAATAAGAGGTATCATAAATCATCATAGTCACGCTATACTAAAATCTCTCAAGGGTTTGCATTTTTATTCTAAATGACCAATTGTATTGAGGAAATACTATTTTGAATACAATATGACTGATGAATACTTCAGGTGAGAAACAATTTTGATATACTTTTAAAATCTAAAAGTGTCTACTTAAAAACTATCCTCTAACAAGTAACGTTTCCTACCTCCTGTAAATTAGTGACAGACGTCCTACATCCTCAAGCTTAAAAAGTTAACACCGACTAATCCACATGTTAATCAGCCAAATTCAAGTCAACGTGGTACATCCAATTGTCATTTGTTGTGCCACAAAATACTAGTAAAGTACTCCGTGCTACTATGAGCATACAACATTCTGTCATAAGATTGTTACGTACGGCAGCACATGTTTCTACTCGAGTCACTTCCTGATGCCGCATGCTTGTTAGCATACAAACCGGTCTCTGTTCTGTTCATTCTCATTTTTGCCGTCTTCCTACGTCCTCTCCGCTGCCCAAAAAAATTAACCCGTGCTTGCCGTACCACAATCATTCCACTTCCATTCTCACGTCCGACGTCAAGTTTCCTAACCGGCAATGTTTGCAATTGCCAAGGAACTTGTAACTCTTGAAAAATGTTATGTTATGGTCCAATATCCAGCAACGGTTAGCGTTCAATCAGTAACCAGTCAATCAGTAACTATTACTTAAGGTCATAACGATAGCAGAGCAGGACTGTTACTCACAGTACCATCAGGTGAATCCAGCGGGTTTGGATGGGAATTAAGCTGCCTTGTTGGAAATCTGAGAGGTTTTAGTTCAGTAACTTCTAGTCCAGGGTCAGGGGCCTTAGGAATTATTAGATAATATGATAAAAAGGTCCCAATCTCAATTTATTTTATCTCTTATAGTTATTTCGATCAGCAACAATCATCAACAATGTCAATTCTAAAGTGCAGGTCTATCAAAACATTTGGTTGCATTTGCCCTTACATGAACTTCAAATTGTAATCACATGCTTTATTTTTTTGTGAAGGTGTGGAAATTATATGAGAAATAAAGGTGCATTTGTGCTTCTCAGCAACCCCTGTTATTTGTTCACTAGATACCTGGGAAGAGCTTATTCACAGTTTTAGTAATTCGACCTTGCAGTTTGTGGTCAAAATAGGCCATCATATGCTATAATTTATGGACAGAAAAATATACAAATTATGAATTCTACAGAACAACCAAATTTGTAGGTAAGATTAGGTACACTTGGATTTAAGTCAAGTTCAGATAGAGATAAAAATCCAATTTGTGAGGTTAAGTGGGGGGGGGGGGGGGCGAGGCTGGGATTCCCCCCCCCCCCCTCCAAACGGGTGGGGGAAACGATCTTTAAGCAAAAATAATTGAAATCAGTTAAGAATTTGAGCTCGTACCTCGAAAAGAGCCATAAAACTGAATCAATATTTCTGGTGTCGGATTGCCTAAAACAATTTCAAAGCTAGGCGGTGCAGAAAAGGAAAGTTAGGAGAGGGTGAGCACCACTCCTGGGAAATACCTATCAAACAAGTTATGTGGGAGTTAAGGTAAATACTTATAATTGATATCCCAAAGCACTAAAACTTGTCTGTGGAAGAAAGAACTTACACCCTAGTGATCACAATCCTCAGAACTTTTCTGGCTTCTTTCAATGAATCCTGAAAGGATACATGATATTATCACATTAAGGCAGCATTAGCTGTAACAACCTTGCATTCACATGCCAATAACCAATTTGTTCAACCTTGCCTTCATTCATTCCCCATCACTGGCACCACAGGCCAAGGGACGCTATGTTCTCGCCTGCATATGCTGGCACAAACTTTAGAAATCCCAGTTTCACCATTCCTGAGAGTTCTCTAAATGCACTGAACTATGTCTGAGTGCAACTTTGAATTCTTCATCACCGTCATTAAAATTGCTGAGGGTGGTATGTAAAAAAAACCTCCCGCCTCGAGATGAGAGACTCGGAGCCAGTGAGCATATGAATATCTCACGAGGGTTGTAACAATATCTCCAATTAGGGTTGGGCATGTATTGTGTACCTATTTAATTGATGTCCTATCTGTGTTATAAGACTGTAAGCGCTCGCGGCTACTGCGCACGTTTTGGCTCGCTGCTATGCCCCCAGTTACGATGTAAAGATTTCTCTTGTTGCTCTTGTACTGCAGGCATGCGTTCATATACATTCTTTTTTGATGCCGGCCCCCTCGTTCCCGTTAATTGTGAGTGGGGAATTATTATTGATAACATTCACATTAAGATTGAATCTTTTTGATGCGTGAAGATTCATAATTGGAAAACCGTCTTGTTCTTCCCAAATGGTGAATGTAAGAATTGAGACATGATGGCTACAAGACTGTGATGTCATTCAAATGATAGCAATATCTGAAAGCAAGATGAAGACAGAAATAATATATGGCCATCTTCTACTTCAATTGTCAATTATATTTTATATAAGTGGTTTTCAATTGGGGTTTGTTTTAGGTTTTGAAATGGATCTTAGTGATTCAACATTGAAGACAATGGCTGTCTAAAGAACGCCAGACTTATCACTGATGGTTTATTATTTTTATTATTATTTTTTAATTTATAGTGTTATTACTCTTACTTTTTGTTTATTTTTTATTTTATTTTTTTGTTCAATGATTTTGTTAAATTTTCTCGCAAGTATATCAAACTTCTGAAAGTTATCTTCATCTTATGAAATCCTCTTTAAGGAAGTCCACATGGCTTTTTTAACCATTTCCGTGATTGCTATACTTATGGTCTTAACTAATAGAAGATATCAGAGCCGCCACAATGCATTTGCTTCCAATGGAGATTTGTTGCACGTATTCATGTGAATTGTTAGAGAAAAAACATTCTTAAATGCAAGTTAGTGATCAGTAAGTTAAGTTAGCATGTTTATCTCTAAAATTTCACACTGCAATACATTGTGGGCAGCTCTACTGACTATCTTCTCTTGTCCCTGGGGGGCGACTGGCTAATTTTGACTGGTTATAATATACTTACCATTATGACTTACAAAAAAAAAGTTGATTTCAAGCAACTGTTTATAAAATCAGGAATTATTTGCGAGGAGGGCAAATTTTTGGAAAAAGTGGACTTTTGCACGACTTAAAAGTCTCATTTGTACACTATTATATGCTAGGATATCAGAAAAAAAGGCTAAATTATAACTTTGGCATAAATACATTAAAACCTTTTTCACCTACTTTGTGTCAATTGCTTTATCCATACATGATACAGAAAAAGGGTGTGAAAGGTATATATATTAGGCCAAAACTTCAATACATTATCAATTAGTCGTAAAAGATTTGAAGATTAGACCCCAGCCCTTGGCTACATACCTGCTGGTTTGTTGATCTTAATTTACTGTTTCCCTCATAAAATCAACAAATTTACATTTAGACTGTTTTGACTCACTTGAATGCTTTTTGCATGCTGATTCGAATAAAAATGCATAATTTTACATTTTTGACCAAAAAAAAAAAACCACATTTTGAACTTTGCGCAAGTAGCCTGCATGGATCAACACAGGTCTTAGTTGCTCTTCAGGGTACATGTAGTTCAAATCTTAAAATAGACATAATTTTTTGTATAAATTCAAGTATACTTTTGGAGCCACCCTCTCTAAGGATGCTACACTATCAATCACCCCTACAACTCCACATTCCAACAATCCTTTCTGCAATTGATCAATTGTAAATAGTCCCAATACACTACTCTAGCACAGAGTACATTACCACACTCTGATATCCCCACCAAACAAACAGAGGATTCTATTTTCAAAATGCATATTCCAAAATATTAGCGGCCATCGCAATCTACACCCTCATTCATTAGTGTACGCTTACACTGAGATGATACTTGTAATGATCAAATACATGAGATAACATTCAACAACACAGTTGGGCTTGGTGTGTTTGTGTTACCGAAATTGGATATCTCGTTAGAGAGGTTTGTTTTCAACCCGAGGTTTCCATCCATTATCTTCTACATTTTGAGATGAATGATACTGATGTTGAAGGGGATGTTAGTAACAAAGGGGAAAGAATGGGGTGGTTATTTTTTTGCATCTAATGCGAGCCTTCAGGTTTGGTCATTTTTGGATTTGTGTTCTGTAGCCTGCTATGACTACAGCAGGTTATTGTTTTTACATTACAGCAAATTTTCCTCTTAAAACTACATACAGTAGTTTGAGTCCGTCATGTAATTCCACACATAAGCCAAAATTTATTTGTGTTGTTAGATTATAGGTGCAACGAGAGATTCAAATAACAGGTAATCACTAAAAATATGAAAATTCTGATTTTTACACTGTTAAAGCTTCAATCAAAAATATCCCCATCGAAAGGATTAAGCTGAGAACTGTTTTCTTTACGTTCCAAAGATTGGTAAATTTCTAATTTCCTATAGGAGCAAATACGAAATCAGCTTATGTTTTCTATGAAATATAAGCATATCAAATCACCTTTTTTTTTTCATTTAAGTTTATTTCTGTAGCCAAAATATAGTAGGGAATCTATTGCAGTCTTATCTATATGAATTGGTATGGTTGGGGAAAGGGGGGGGGGTGCTAAGAATAATGAGATGGGTATGGAGTGGGGGGGGTTAGAGTGTGGGGGTGGTGCTAGGGCGGGGTGGTGGTTTGGGGTGTGGTGTTTGTGGGGGGCCTTGGGAGGGGGCTGAGATGGGGTTGTGGGGAGGTCTGCCGTTGGGGGTGGGGGGCTGGGAGTAAGTGGAGACGGAGGAGGGCGGGAGTCGAGGAGGACAACAGGTAGTAACAGCCGGGTTTGGGGGGGTGAGGAACCGACGGGGGGTATAATCACAGAAATATGGACAACATGAAATCCTCCTCCGCGTTGCACCTTTTTAAGGACCATTCAATAGAATTTTCAGGTGTTCAAAGAGGGTCGGATCAACTAAATTTGTTTTAATTTGTGGTTCATTGAGTTTAAAAAAGAACCGATTTTAGCCACCAAAGTTCAGTAGGGGTCACACATTGCATGTCACATAAAGCTATGGATTGAGGTGGGGGGGGGGAATTGTCATTGTGCACCTCAATATTTTACAATGTACCATTGTGTTGTGTGGTATGGGTTTTGGTGGATTTGTACCAATCGTACTTGAAATTTCAGATACATTGTTTTCAGTTGAAATGATGATGAAATTTGGGAAAGTTGTGTGTTTTCAGAAAATCTCCTCCGATTAGTTTTAGAAAGTGCAGGCGAGCTCATCAGTGCTTCACCATCCGTCTGTCCAGTAGGCCTGTGATTCTTTTATTCTTTTTGAAATATTCTTGAAAAAAAAATTAGACTAACATGATGAATATATCACGATGAAATCGGAACTTACATCTAACTTTAAGAAACACGTGTTATACACACTGGTTACCACTTGCTTAGTTGAAAGTTAAGCTTTGTGTCAAAATTCCATTGAATGGTAGCTTATAGACCTCTGGGTTTACTTAAATAACAAGAACAATTAAAAACAAAGTAATTCAACACTGTTTGTGATGATCCTCCAGACCATGTTTTATTCAGGGATTTTCTCAAAAAAGTCTGTACCCTCTGGATAAACCCTATTAAATTTCAAATCATCTGTTGCTAAAAGCTGTAAGCATGACATATTCTAATATTGTCCGATTGCAATGGTAGAACCATTTACATTTCATCTCTATGTATGAGGCCATGTTTTATATCTCAACTCGCTCTTGAAACTATCTATTCAGTGGGTCCGTGCACGCTGCGCACGCCATTCATTCAACACTCACCGCATTGATAATTCATAATATTGAAGTGAATTCTCATTTCATTTATGCAAGTAATGTTTTCACTCAGGTAACGCTGATTCTAATTGTATTCTTTTGTTCTACAAAGAGATTTTAATGGATACTCTTTGGTGGGAAAGTGAAAAAAATTTGCATGCCGTTGACTTGAGGCTGACATCCTTCTCAGGCCAGAGGCTATTTAGAAATAATGTATTTTTTATGTATGTATGTCAGGTAGTTTAAAGGTGTTCTGCATAAATTTAACGGTTCAAACACAGATCACTACATTAAACTTGTAACCGATATGAAGCCAAAGGATTGTCAATATATCTGACAGATCACCAGTTAAAATATATACATGGCCACATTTTTTGCCACAACCATGTTGTGATAAAAAATTGGAGGGTAGTTGGTTTGTAAAAATGAATTATTTGAGTAAAAAATACCCTAATTAATGGAATTTGGTGCCCCCCCTTTAGTCTTTTCAAAGGTACCCATTTAAAGAACTGAAAGTCTGACTCAGAGTTTTTGAAATATATATTTTTTGTTGTATTATTGAAAATAGTCAACATAACTAAAGATAGTCACCTAATGCCATTGTAACAGGTAAAGCCGCACGAAAGAACTGTGTCCCACCTCCACCTTATATTGCCATCTCTTGGGGTGAGCTTGTTAATAGTGAATTGACTGTGAATACCAAGACAATTTCAGGTCGTCCACTTGAACACACTGTCCTCAAAACCAACATCACGAGACACTGAATGAATACTGGGGGTAATCAAAATAAAAAAAAATTGTGCATTAAAGATTATCTTGAGCCTTAATGCAATCACTTCACTATATCATACGATTTTGTTGTTTTATAGTTAATATTTTTAAAAAAAAAAATGTGTTGAAAAATGAAAAAAATGATGATTGCAACCATGTTGATAAGCAAATAAATAAAAAATAAATATATAATAATGGGCATTAGAAGCGTACAAACACACAGCTCAGGACACACACATTTCCTATCACAGGCATGATTGATTAAGTAATTACAAATTCCCTTCTTCTTCCTTCACTTTGGTTCAAAGGATCTACCATCAATGACTAGTTTCTACCTGCAAACACAACACACCATTGGCATTCACCTTCACTACTACCCCTAGAAGATATTTTGCAAGCAACTTTATTCTGTGGACAATTTGATTTTCTCGGAGACTTTCAGGTAGCAAATTTAATCTGCCACACATATTTTCTTTAGTGAAGATAAATTCATAACATTTAATTACACCAGACATAGGGAGATGGTTTACAATCATAATGGAGCGAGAATATTCGCCATAACCCTAACCCTGGGAGACTAAAGGAGTGAGGAGAGGGGAACAAGAAAAGTCGGCAAATTCAGGGTGGGGATTCGAACCCAGGCCCCTTCGGGCCCGCCCCGACCCGGGATAAGCACGCTCACCGACGGCGGTGTCGCTGGGCCCGCCACAAGCGATTTCGTGCCATACTGAGTTCTTGGTTTGATGACCTCACCGCTACTTTCTGGACTTTTCCTCCCCTCATTAACACAGTGGTTTTGGTGAGTTTAGTGTTCTTTCTAGGGTTAAAGTGCATTTCATGATCCAGACACTTTCTGTTTTATTAATGGTTCATTAGATATCCTTGAAAAAGCTTATTCGCAAGATTTTAGTTGATTCCGATCTTGTTGTTTTGTGTAATGAGCAAATGCTTGTTTCCCACGGCCCCACGGCCACGATGCAGTAATTCTGTTCGTTTACGGACAGAACACAAAATTGAGAATTTCATTAAAGATTGCTACTGAATTTGCACATAAGATTTAGGTGCGCATGGACTGAAGGGTAATTTTTCGATGATATAAAATCTTGTCTTTTTTTAGGTAAGAGCCGGGGGGACACAGCAGTTTGACCCCGTGCAAACTGTCTCTTCTTTTTTTTGAGAACAATTTTAAGCAATGGCGACACAATTTTACAACTGATATCGGTAGGGACATGCAAAGGGCTATTACCTCTGAAAAATCAGACAAATCCCTTGCGCAATTGCGGAATCTTCCCATAGGCATACGTGGAAAACTATTTTTTTCAAAAAAACATTTTTGCCGCCTCCGCAATGAAATTTCGTAAAATTTACACAGGATGTAGTTTTCGTGGGCTAAATATCCAAATCAGTTGTTAAAAGTGTGTGGATATTTTTTTGTTTAATTCTGTTTTTGTCATAATAAATGAGACTTTCAAAGAGCTGTGGGGAATTAGGTTGTTGGTGCTCACGAAATGCCCTTTAAATATCAATGCGAGACCTACATAACAGTTTTCAAACTCCAAGCTTTCTGGGTCAGTCTTTTTAGATTTCTTTCTTGCATCAATTTCGTCTTTCTTAAAATGTATGTATTGTTAATAGGTCCTAACATTGATATTTAGGAGCTCAAGGAATTCCTCTGAGTCATCCTCTAACTGAGAGAATTTAGTTCATGTTTTGATATAAACTTACAGATAGTTCCCCAAAGATTTACAACACTGTTCATCAATTTGGTGAACTAACACTGCAGTCACTACTAATTCCTAACAAACTGATCATTGGAGGTAATTGCAGGTAAGCTTCAACACAGTTGAAGATGATAAAGACAGATCTTGAAGGTTTCCCAATGTATTACAATTATTTTTCCCTCTGTGCAGTAAAACATGTATTAGGTCAAGTACAACTACAATGTACTTTTACCAAATTTTGTCAAAAGGGAAAGGAGAAAGGGTGATGGAGAAGGAGAGGGGACGTAAACAATCAATCCTGTTTAGGTTATCCAAATTGTCGCAAATATATGACGCCATTTATATAGTTGGTTCAGAAATTTTAAAATAGGAAAAACTATTTGTTGTTGAAATTTAACATCTTTAAAAAAAAAAACCACCTTCATATTAAATTGTGACCAACAATTGAAAACTATGTGAATACTCCAATATATACAGTTTTTGCAAGGACAAACTTTAGGACATATAATACCGAATTCTTTAAGACACGTAACAACAGTAATATATGTTCAGAGTTTTTATTATCAATGATAACAATTAAATTCTTGTTCATCTTATCCTATACCTGCACCACAAAATAACTCCTGTAAAACTCCTTTAAACTAAACTGACACATCACAACAGAGCCTAAATGTCAACCTCTTCGGCGACTTGCCTCGGAGCCAGGTATTGTTGATACGCAATTACCACACCTATTCATGGGAACAGTGGCATGGTAACCGTGTAAGAGGAAGTTATTTTTACAGTGGCAGTTATTTTTGTGTTTTCCATTCTCTCTATTTTTTACAACTATTAATTTTTTGGCAAACTTAAAATTGATAGGTCACCACCCATAAACTCACAATATAAATTTATTTCACAAGTTGTCAGGGAATTCTATCAAATCACTTCCTACACACCTAGAGATAATTTTCAGTTTGTTAATTTCACAAGCAAGCTCTTTCCACTAACAATGTGAAAATGAACCCCACAAAAATAATTAGTTGCACAGTAGTATTTTGAGGCTGCAACATTTTTATGGTTGCCAAAATAACAGACAGACCGCAGATTTCTTCAATAAAATGTATTGTCACAGGTAAATCACACAGAGGTCTCCCATAAAGGAGGTCAAAAAAGTCTATGGGATGTGTCAGCATCTTACACTAGTCTGACCATTTTTATTTGAAATTTAGAGATAATTTCTGAACTAAAGCATATTAATTGTGTAGCCAATTCATCAAAAAAATGTTTTTAAAGTGCTTGTGGATAAGCATCGATAATGCATGCAGAGAATAAAAAAATGTTGAAATGCATTATTTTAGCTTAAAATCCTGGATCTGTGTCAATCCATACATACTTACTACTTTAACTTCATACCAAAAAAAAAAAAACCCGGTAAAAAATTAGTACTTGAGGAACTTTGGTCAAACTGTCTCCCTCCCCAAAAAGACATACATCAATGGCATCTTACAATCTCCACAAACACTGTAGTCAAACTGTATGGTTTCACCTCTGTTTGAAAGTCTCATTTATATATGACAAAACCAAATAAAACAAAAATTATTCGTCGGCGACACACTTTTGAACAAGCTGATGGTGGGGGTGGAATAGTTAGTTCCACTAACTAAACCAAATTTCGCCCCTGTGTGAAATTTTACGAAATTCCATTTGCGTGCAAATAGTGGAATTTTTTCTAAAATCTCGTTTTCCACTGCTTTCTATGGAGAATCGGCATATAGAGGGTGCTATAGCGTACAAATTAGACCTTTTGTAGGCCTATATGGCACGATTCCCGCCATAGGATTTGTCTGATTTTTGCAGACATAAATCCTCTTCTGTCTCAACTTCATCAGTTTTCAAATTGTGTGCCACTCTCTACTGCTTACAATATGTTTCTAAAATAAAAGCGAACAATTATGGGGGTCAAACAGCTGTTGGTTATGTGGACACATATCACACTTTAAAATCTGGCTTATTTTCAAGGGGACTGCCCCTTTTTGATCTCAAGAAGTCGATTTTTATACGCATATATAGAAATTACAGAATCAGAATAAGTACTCTCCTACTCTCCTACTTGCCTTGTCTTTAATACATGAACACTGATTTCAAGCCAACCACTTGCAGTTATGCTTGCACAGTCATGCCATAGCCAAAAAATACCAAAAACAAAGAATTTTTGATGTTTGTTTTTATTTGTGGTGTTTCAGTCCAAATGCTGAAACCGGGATTTTTTTGCTTACTTACTTCTATCAGCATAACATGTGATAGATCTTGTCAAACTTAGCTAATTCCTAACTTGAAATTTTTTTAAGTGTTTTGAAATCCTTGTAGTATCCCTAGCATACTGTTAATCTGTTTATTTAGGAAGCCATCTCGAAAGCCACTGACTTTAGAAGTTTTAACACATGAATTACCAGGGTTGAAAAGGTTAAAAATATTCTACAAAAATAACAGCACAATGCGAGCAGGCAATAAAGGATGCAAATGGAACCAAAATGGGGTTATTTTCTCAACCAACCATCCAGGCTGCAATAAACAATTAAACATTACATTAGAACACCCAGGTACAATGCATACACCGAATTATTCACTCAATTTGGACTGTTTCCTTGTTTTTCAACACAGACTCCCCCTAAAGTGGGTGGGACCTTAAAACTCTTCCCACCCATGAATTTTGTAGTAATTTTAATTTCTATACTAAAAGGCGGATGTGATACTTTTCCATTACAAACTTTGAATTTGACCAGATAATGTACATTCAAGCGTATTCTAGTTCAGTTTGCTTAAGGTTCGTTCATGCTACACTGCAACGTGCATTGCGGTAAGTTGCAGTGCTCGAATTACGGTCTTTGTCCAGTATACTGCATTGCGGTACTGCAACCGAGTTAAATTTATTTTAACTGCAGCAGGTTACGTTGAGTTGCTGCAGCAAATGATCGATATATCGGCACCGCACTGTACAGTGCAGCGAGGTATGAACAAACCTTTAGTTTTAGGAGCATCTTTTTGCAACTGTATAAAATGTATCAGAAATTTAGTTATCAATTTAATCAAAATCATACCAAAGACGTATTAATTAACAAATAAATCAATTGTGTGTCCCATCTTCTTCAAAAAGTGTTTTTAATCTTTACAAAAATATGTGGGTAATGCCTCTTATCTAAACCAAATTTAGGTACCTCTAAAGACATTTTGCATTGTCATATCTCAAAAGTTCTGACTTTCAAACTTTCACTGCATGCAATATGTTAAGGAAAACCCACCTACAACACAGAACACCCTTGGCTAACCTACTTTAGTCACATATTTGTTTTGTTCTTTTGCCAGATAACAATTACTATTTCCTTCTTAAAATAAATATTATTCATGAAATCTTGTCAATATTCCTGCCAAGAAATTAATAATACTAGAAAGTGCTTGTGGGTTTTAATTCAATTTATCAAATCATACTTAGAGATAAACAATTCTGCTGTTTTTAAATCAGTACAATATAACAATGGAATATTTCAGATATAAGATCCATCAGTGAAATCTTTTTATCATTTACTGACAAATTTGGTGAAATTCCAAACCTGTTCATAATTGTTCACCTCATTTTGCTGCATAGACTACATTACCTATTTGTCCTTTTTGCTGCTTGACAAGCTTTTCCATTCAAAATCTATACCCCCTCTGGAGAAGATTTGCCTAAATCTTTTACACAGGATCATGCATTTCAACTGAAATTGTCCATGGGCTGTGCTATTTGGAATCCACACTCCCCTGTAGAAGTGAGGCTGCAATCATCCACAGACAAGGTGCAGATTTCAAACCAAGTTTCCAATAGAGCTATTCCAATTTTATAAACATACACCTAATGTGGAAGACTATCAAAAGGTGGTTTTGCTTCTTTTGATCATCTGTTAATTAGAGCAAATTACCACATTTCAAATGGCATGCACCCTGAATTTTCTTGATGATGTAAATGTTGTACCATTAAATTTGCTTTTGAATCTTATTTCCCTGAATATTTTCACCCCTCTCCAATTTTTCAAAATCTGACCCCATTACCAAAGTGAATTTTAATTGTTAATTATACCTTGGTGGATTTTTACCCCCCCCCCCAATAAGTCCTGGCTACAGGCCTGGAATTCACTCTAGTTTCACCCAAAGCACCTGTGTTTAAAAAAAATATGCTGTGTCCAGTTTAGCCACTTATAAGGGACTTGACTACAACCATTTTCAAAATAACAATGCAAAGAACTCGAGTTCAACTAAAATTGTGGTTGATATATGTTTACATTTAGAAGAAAATAATGGAGTGTGGCTTTTATTAATACAGAATTACATATTTTCAAAAGAGAACATGCAGTTCAAATCAATCTTTTTTACTATCTACCCTTCACATGCCCTGACTGTCCACATGTCAAATAGTTCCTACAATATATCTTACAATGCTCATAAAACCTTCAACCGCAGATAATCAGGATGCCATCTTTCAGTTGTGAATGTTATTAGCTAGAGTTTCAATACCATCAATCACAACCACCTCCTCATGGTAGTGACGTTCAATCTTGGCAATTTTTATCTAGTGACACTTTTCAAGTTCTTAACAAGTCCAGAAGATATCACAGAAATCCATTAATTTGTGCATATCCATTTAGCAATAAGCTTCTTTCATATTTAATTGCAAATGTGTTTTCTATAATCTTATTAAGAAAAAAAAAAATGATTTTGACAGACCCAATTAAAAAATTCATCTTGTGAAAAATAGTTCTTGGACAAGAGCAGTGCAAAAACTTTTATTTGTAGGTTAACATAGCATTTCATCCTGAATTGGAGATTCATATCTACTTAAACTGTATCAGGTGGATTTACTCCGGTTTTGTTCCACGCTTGCGAAGATGATTTCCTCGATCTTTTAATTTAAGTCCAGGGATTCCGTGAAGAACACTATAAACCATCCGCGATTGGTAATCCGGTGCATTCCTCACTTTGCCCAACGTTTTGAGTCATATTTCTTTGACCTTCCTTCCAACCGATGCGCATCATTTAATACATCTCGTTACATTCACAACATTTGGATTCATTGATGTGGGAAGATTCTTGTACGATGTGATTGACAGTATAAGCTGGAGGGGGGCCCATGCCAGAAATACGGTCAAAATCTGCTTGATTGAGTTGTTTTTGGAAGCCGGCTGACAACAATGCTGCACTTTATTCATATTGCTAAATCGATATAATAATACCGGTGGTCTGTATGTTTGGTTCTGTACCTGACCGCGTCTATTTTCGCGGAGAACGAGGGTCGCACGTTCCTGAAACTTGGTGGGTGGGTGCCCCTTGACCCTCCGAAGACCGAGTTTGGATTGGTAGGGATCAAAGGTCATCGGGGTCATTCAAGGTCACAAAAAAGGTTAAATGGCTGTCTATTTTCCGATTGTTGATGCGGGTCATTCAAGCAGGTGATCGCGAACCCAGGTGATAGTGATGAAACCCGGGGACCGCCCTAGTGACTAATTGTACAAATACTTAGTTGTATAGGTAAAAATTTGTGACACTTACAGACTATCCAATATTTTCTCCCCAATAGTGCAGGCCGATGCAGGATTTTTTTTGTGTGTATTTTTGGTTAAATGAGACCCTAATCCCTGTAAAATGTGCTTTTTTTACTTTTTGAACATTTCATCACCAAAAGTGGACTTTCTTTGTAAATTGTTTTGCAAAAATTTGGACCTTTTGATCCAAAAATTTCAGAAAAAATAAGATAGATTAAATAAATGATTTTTTACTGTAAAAACTGGAAAACAAATGCTAACAATTCTTTAAAATAACATAAAATAATCATTTTGTTCAGGCTTCTAGAAATTTGTAGTAGTGGACCATAGACATTCCAAACGTAAGAAGAGTTTTTTGTTGAATTTGTTAACAAAAATCTGCCGAACTGATAAGAAAGATCTTTAGATATTAGTTCCTTTCATTAGTTCTTTCCTTCATATCTTTATCTCTTTGTGATAGTTATTTTCAGTTTGTATAATTGGATTGGGATGTTGCCACACACCTATTTAGGTTTCAGTCAATTTTAAATGCAATATTCTGATCATGAATGCAAAAAGGCATTTCTTTAAATTATTGCAATTGAATTTGAAGTTTCTTGTGAAAGAAATGCCAACCCCAAGACAACAATTATAAGTGAATTATTTACATTATTTGTGCATTGTTCTAGTAACCAATCCAATTAGGCCCAATATCTTGTGTGGGACTTGTGGTGGTTCTTTATTTGGAAGGCCTGTTAAGGACCCCCATTATCAGCATCGCGTCACCCAAAGACCACATTCTTTATATGTTTTGAAAATGTCACCCCAATTTTTTTTTTTTTTTTTAAAATTTTACCAACTGTCACCTTGATTAAAAGGCACTCCCATTGGGGACAATTTTAATCAAAAGATTGGGTTAAATTTTTGCATAATTTCTAAAAAGACCCCTTTTTATTTTGAGGGCAATTTGCTAATTGTCACTTGGGTGTTTTTTTTCTTTCCTTTTTTTTTTTTTTTTTTGAGATGTTTTTTGAAAAACCTTCATTATTATTTGGGGAAGTTTGGCTTGTCTCTCACCCAAAGAACCTATTTTTTAGTCCTCTGGAATGCCTGGGTTTCGAAGCGTGTGCGCCTTACACCATATCCATTTCCAGATGTGATTTCCCCCCACCCGATTAGTGTAGCAATGAAATAAAAAGAAAATGTATATGTAATTTAGGTAAGGCGCATGAAAGTCGTTTCCGAGTTTATACTTATCCCGCCCGCATCGCTTTTGGTGACTAGAAATACCCGCATCAAAATTTAAAGATTGCCAAAATAATTATTTTCAAAATATCATCGTTTTCACAAGGTTTAGCAGGTTGGAAAAATTATTTGGATACTTTGAAGCAAAACAGGCTTTTTTCCTGCAGCCCTACCTTTTGGTATCAGTTGGCTTTGAACACAACACAATTTTAGGTCAATGAAATCTCTTGATGAAATATGGAAAAATGAAAAAAGTCACATCATCAACCAGTGGAAAAAAAGAAAGTAAAGATTTTAAACGGGGAATCGACTTTCATGGGTCAAATATACTCATACAGTTATATCGGTAAAATTTTTAATGGATTTTCCCTCTGTCGGTTGTCCCTGACTTACCAAGCTAATTATGCAAGGTTTATGCATAGGCTGCAGGCCCAGGAGCAAGGCCAAATGCCTACCTAGCTCTGCTGATAAGTGTAATAGACATACAGTGACCCGAGGCTGCACACTCTACTGCACGCCATTTTGATTCTCGTAAACCTGTCTACTGTTAACAAAAACACACAATTTATACCTTTATCCCCCAACATATTTTGATGGAAAACACTCTTTTAAAAGGCAGCATTTAAGGTAAAGAAATAGTGACAAATTTATACCACATGCTAAGATAATGTGTGGTCATCCTTGTGCTAGCAAACAAAGCCAAGATGTCGATGAATGCAGCCACCATTTCAGTGCAGGTCAGGAATGATGTGATAAGGTGTAGTGTGTGTGTGTGTGTGTGTTGGTGGATTGGTATGTATGGTTGAGCCATATGGTTAGTCATCACTTTGATACCTAGGGCTCAGTGTATGTAATCCTTGAAAAAGGTGGGGCTCCAGTCTCTGCAACGTGGGCACAATTTTCATGATAGCAAAGTCCCACAAGTACTCTAGATGAATATGCTCCTATAGCAATGTATGTATTTATTAATCTTCCTGGAGATGGTCAGCGCACGGACAGTGTTTGAAAAAAAAACCCAAAAAAACACCCCATGTGCGCCTTGGGCCGGTTCGATTTACCGGCGACCTTCGATTACTTATTGCACGAAGCTCTTACGGACTGAGCTATCAAGCAGGATCGGTTTGGTTGGTTATTACTAGGAAGAGCGATAGATATAATCTACAGGTGGTAGTTTCGAAAGGTCCTTCGCCTTTCCTACCGCGGATAGCATACATAAATGTATATGACACTATTAATTGTTACCATATGCTATTTAAACGTATCGCATGTGGTAACAAAAGATGGCTCTTAAATCTATTACAAATGGCATTGAATAGGCTAAGCTATGTATAGTGAACTGAAGTAATCCGAACTTCACATGGAAGAGTTAAAAAGGTATTTCATGATATGGCATTTTTGGCATCGCCGATACGAGAGGATTATTGGTGTAATCTCGCATTTGCCTAAGATGAGGCTAATACGCTGGCTACAGTTATCAGTGGCGTAGACAGGCGGGCTTCAGGGGGACGAAGCCCATCGGTCAATGACAAAATCGTGCAAAATCAGCACTAATTTGACAATTTAGGGTCACTTCGAATGACGGTTCTCAGCCTCACGTAAAATTACAATCTGGCTAAGCCCATGGTTATGTAGTGTAGAAAACTTAAGTTACATGAAGCTGTGGTTAATACTGTCTCTATGATGCTGTTGAGGACAAACACACAAAATAAGCCTTTTGCAATTTCAGATTACAGATGCATTGCTTGGGTACTTAAATATCAAACGATCTTTTGAGATAAACAAAACGCGGCTACTGTACAATGTCACCTGTGGTTTTATGAACTATACGTTATCAATTCCGTCATGGGCATGTTAATAAAATATGCACCTTAACAAATGACAAAGGCAAACCGTTAGAAGACGAGTTTAGTTTAGGAATTTGTGAATGAAAACGGGAAAGTTCACCAACATTGAAATTGTACGTAGCGCGTTTTGTTTATCTCCAAAAGATCGTTGGCATAAACCACAATGCATCTGAATACTGAAATTGCGAAAGGGCTTATTTGTTTAGCCACGTGAAGTTATTTTTTGGGAGATGTCCGAGTTAGCGTTCCGCAGAATATGATGTTTTGATGAGAGTTTGTGTGGTCTAATAATTTTTTGCTGTGAAATTACGAGTCTATTACTTATTTATTGGAAAAAATGCTTTGAAACCACGGCACACCGCCACCCAGTGGTGTATAGCTCATACAAATAAATAAAGTATACACTGCGTTAAAAAGATGAATCCCTAGGATAGAAGTAGAGATTATAACGACAGAGTCTAGGGCCAATCACAGCTATTATTTCATAGGCACAAGTGAAGCTAGTCAAAATGTTGCATATAAGGAGTTAGGATAAGGCGACGTATGTTTCCCGTAACTTGTTTGTCAAATATTAATGAGGGGCACTAATTGCACTGGTCAGTATTCATTTTCGTAATTTTGAAAAAAAATTAAGCCATTTCACAACCTGGCAAGCTCTAATAGTATACCTATGTTGTCAAAACCACCCCCTTTACATTTAAAAATGATTTTGCATTACTGTTTCTGTGATTTAAAAATCAACAAAATCACATCACAAGATCCCTTTGGTGTGATCACAAGAAGAGAAACCGTGATATTTTTTTAAATCAAAATAACTTAAATGTTAAGGGATTTTTCAGCATTCAAACGCTTTTTCCGGGCAGATAAATCGTAACGCAGGGGGTTACGGGAAACATATTAAATCGACGTCATTACGGCATAATCATGATGTGGGCTATGCAAGCCCAGCCCAGCATGCAATGCAGACCACTGAACCATAAATATGTAGTGCTGGTGACAAACTCATAACATTCTTCTCTGCTTATTTTCTGCATTTTTTATTTCTGCAAAATTAATAAGGGGGGACCGGTATCCAGTGGGCCAAATCGCCATGAAATCACTACTATCACAGAAAACTATGGATAACTTTAATATCTCCACCATCTGCACGGCACGTTGACCTTATTTTGCCACAGCGATTAGCAATAGGAGCTAGCCACCAGACTTGACTTGTAAATGATCATGATCACACGTGTTTGACCATGGTCAAGGTTATGTTTTGGGAAAATACAACCTGGCACAAAAAGTATCCCAGCATGTTTTTCGATCAGACTGTACCAAAGGTCAGACCATTTGAAAGTTTTCGAAATATACATTTTGTTGCCTAGGTCTTGTCTTTCATTTCACACCTCGCTTGTAAAAAAACGTGCAAAAAAATGGCTGAGATAGAGTGCCCGAAAGATGCAAACCCCCCAAACCAAAAGTTGCAGTTTGGGATTTTTTCAATGGTCACTGTGTGGTAAACGCAAAATTAATACGTGTGTGTAGTTTATTTTACACAAAGAGGTTTTCGACTGAATGAGCGGAGGAGGAAAGCTTACTTGGCAATATGATTTGGTCCGCGTGTTCGTACCTGTACACTGCAATGCCCATTGAAAAATCCCAAAAACTGCAACTTGTGTTTTGGGGCGGTTTGAGTCTTTTGGGCGTTCTCTCAGCCATTTCTGCACATTTTTAAAGCGAGGTGTTTAAATGAAAGGGCCAAGACCTGGGCATTTAAAAAATGTATATTTCGAAAAACTTTTCAAAATGTCTGACTGGCCACAGTTATGATCGAAAAACATTTGCCAAGATACTTGTGTCCCCAGTGGTATTTTGGTTTCTCGGAGCTGCATGTGCACTTGATTCCTATGAGATAGGTAGTTTACATTACAACATGCTGAGCTGACAGAAGCTGCCCTTGCAAGTGGCATTACCCAGCCAGAGGGGGGACAGGGGACAGCTACCCCCTTGGTGAGACATCTTCCCCCTGCACACACTCCAATTTACAGCCACAAACACAACATAGGCCTATACTGCACTAACAAATTTTAAAATATCTGTTTGCCCAAAAAGGACCCCCCCCCTGAAAAACAGCTGTTACGCCACTGCTACCCATTGCCCATGAATGTTTTTGGTTGGAGGGCAATTTTGGCATTAATGCATGTTTTATTTGTGATCACTTTTCAATACCATCATGTTAATATCTATTCTCATCATTTGTGGTTTTCTATTTAATGTTTGTTGAATCGGGCGTTAAAATATCACTTTTTACCATGATTAATCAGTGGATGTAATTACTATGCTTTAAAATACTCCCAGTATAAGTTACAATCCTGGGCTATGCATGGCAAACATCAAAATATCAAGAGTCTTTTATTCATGCAAATTTTAATACCCTTCATTGCCGCCATTGTGATCAATATTGGCAAACCAGTGTCCATTTTATACAAAAGTGAAGGTGCAAGCACCTGGAGACTTACTAGAATTTTAGCAATCATGCCTTAAGGAGGGTGACACAGCACTTCACACATCCAATTCTTGCAAGAATGATTTTTCCTTCATCTGAGGCACCTGCCCATTGAAATCTGAAAATGGTATCAAGTGGAACTGGAAAGGCTACTCCTATGAATTTTAGTGCGTTGATTGAATTTTAACCTGATTCACCTGAATGGATAGTGGCAGTCCTTTCTTCACCATTTTATGTTTTGAGAATCTTCCGTCCTAATTTCTCTACACATGTAGAGAGACAATAAAAATGAGAGTTCAGTCATCAATTGCCAGCAGAAAACCTGGTGCCCAATTTTCACCACTTCGGACTCCAATCCCCTATCCATCTATTGTCTATGGTAGGCTCTACTGTAGATTAGTATTGTTCCACCCTGGTGTTATAATATACATTATTTATGCACATGCTGACTGTTGGTTAATACAATTTAAGATGTTTCATTTTGGTGGTGGGGGTGGTCTGAGTTAGAGTCTTTCTTCCATGTTTGGGTGGTTCCAATTGTTTTGGATGGTTCCCACTGTTGGATGGTTCCCAGTGTGGATGGGTTTTCCCCCAGTGTTGGATGGTTCCCAGTGTTGGATGTTCCCAGTGTTTGGGTGGTTCCCTGGTGGTGGTTCCAGTGTGTGGGTGGTTCCCAGTGTTGGGTGGTTCCCAGTATTGGGTGGTTCCCAGTGGTCGGGTGGGTTCCAGCTTTGGAACCCCAAGGCCTCTGGAGTTCCGGTTATTTCGTTAAATGGGGTACGCGAACAACGATTATTTAGATTGTGTTTATGGTTACCACATAATAAAATTTACGAGCCTTTTTGCTCCCATGCTTCCCTGTTTCGCTACGAGCAGTCGGACGCTATTCGCTTAGCGAGGTTCAAAGTTCCATACTAAATTACAACTATACAAATGTGTACTACGACTGTGCCTAAATATGTCACAATCGTCATAGCAACTACGAACATGCTATAAGCCTATGCTATTTTAGAAGCCATTTTGAAAATCTGCAAAATAAATCCGGCCTGAATCTATGGACGACGATAAACTTTCGGCATACAACCACTGCTGATGATGTTCTTGGATATAAAGATCATTTTATACTCTGAGGGGACCCTGTCGAAATCAACGAGAAAATGCATATTTCCGCTGCCGTAAGTTTTAGTTTATTGGGCTTGGGCGGGGTAAACATCACAACGTCCAACGGTGAGCTCGCGATTCAAGATGGATGTACGACCTTAGCCTTTTATTACTCCAAACTCTATGGGTCTGTCCATGGTCTGGGTGGTTCCCAGTGTTGGGTGGTCCTGTTTTTGAGTGTCTTTATTTGAAAGCTGTCTGATCCCATGCCTTTTGATGTTTCCTGGTGTTTGATGGTTACTGGGTTGGGTAGGTGACCTTCGATGTCTTTAGTGGTGTCCTACATTTTGGTGGTTCCTTGTTTGGTGGATTCCATGTGCTGGTGGTACCAGTGTTGGTGGGTCCATGCGTTTTTGCGGTTTCTCAGTGTTCATAGGTCTATTGTACTTATTTTGCTCTGCAGATTCCATTGCATCATCTTCTATTGCTTATAATTATGGTTCCTTGTACATGTACCTACTTTTAAAATGAAAAATGTGTATGTAATATAGGACACAAGATTCTCCAAAACTAATAATGAGAAAATGGATTATTTTTTTCGTCCAATGCAAATTATTGGTCTCAACAGGAGTTGAAAAAATGGGCTCGAATTAGTCTCGCCCTATTTTTAGATACTCATGGCTTGACCAATAAATTGAGTATGGACTAATGAATCCAATTTTTATACCACTTTGGTCATAGGTACAACATGAAAAAACCCATATGATATGATAATTGAGATCCAAGGGTCATATATGGAGGTTCAAAGGTCACAGTGAGGTCATTAATTTAAAACAGAAAGGATCAGTTAGCCCTTTCATTTAGTGAAGTCTAATGCGATCAAGCAGCTGTGGAGGACAGCTCTGGCAACTCCATATGTTATAAGCTACAAATATCACAAACTAAGTCAAAGGGTCATCTGATGTCAAGTTTGAAATAGAGTGGTTAGTTAACTTTTTCTAGGAAGTGAAATCCAATTCCGGTCAAAATGGGGTCATGATATAGAGCTTTGGAATGTTCATTTGTTAATGAGGTTAGATTCTACATACTGATGGGTCAAAGGTCATCTGAAATATACTTTTACAGAAAGATCAGTGATTTCGCTAAACAGCAAAATTGAGAAAAATCACAAAAAATGAGATTTTGCATATCTGCAACAAGCTGTAATAATAAGGACACATCGGATATTTAGTCATTAATGTTCATACGGACACTTACTAAAGCATGTTTAATTGAATGGAGATTCATATCTTTGAATACCGCCATTTTCTACTTTTTATCAGATTTTTTTTCCCCCAGTTGGAAAAATGTGGTTCAAACATAGAGACTGTGAAAAAAAGTTCGAGGAAATCCTCATTGCATACTACTCTCTAAATGTATTTAAATCATCTAGTATTTCCTATTTGTCCCAAGTTCTAGTATGACAACAATTCAAAAAGGATAGATAAACTCCAATTGGCGGGGAAGAACTTTCCCGATTTTTTTTCCGGGCCAAATTATTCTGGCTCGATGTGATCGCCAGCGCTCATGGAACTATGGGCGGGGACCCGACCACAAAAAAGTTTCCTTGTCATTCACGTTTCCCTTCTCGTTCGCTCCATTCCTTCTCACTTTTCTCCCTTTCTCTTTCCTTCCCCTTTTCTCGCTTTCTCTTTCCTTCCTTTTCTTCCCCTTCCGTTTCCAGGTAGGCAAACTGATTTCCCGGTACCCGGTAACATGCGGGGGGAGGGCAGGGCGGCAAATGTGACCCCCCCCCCCCCGCCTGTTACGCTACTCTCTCGGGACTGAGATCAAATTGTATGTAAGATAGGCACACCTACTATACTTAAAGAAGTCCATGGGCCGATCGCTAATAGCTCGTCCCCAGGGACCCCTCAGATTTTAACGGAAGTGGTCGAAATTTTTATCAGAAGAAAGCTTACTATTTTTCTCATTTACCTAGCTGTGAAATCTTAGGGCTAAGTGGGCGCTAAATGAGGTGGGTTTTGGATGTATGAGCGAACATATGGTCCATTTTGGGCGGACCAAATATTAATTTCACACAGTACTACTAGGGCGGCAACTTAAAATCTGTTTTTAGCCCTCTCGACCCATTTCAAAACTGGATTTTGAAAATATCGGTGCGAAACTGTACAGATGGGGTTTGAGGTGAGGCCCTTCTATCAAGAGAAAATTTATATAAGTAGATCGGGTCATACTCCTTCTAAGGCGTGCTTCAGATGAACACTGGATGAAATAATTTCTAAAGATAACAGTTTTTAACTCTTCAACCTGTAAATATTTATATTTTACAACGCAAAGTATAGGATGACATTGCCACACTACAACACGTTTAAAACAGTGTTAGTGTTAATGATTATTAACACTTTAAGATGTTAATTCTTTAAAAGTATGAATGCTTATAACAAGCATAAATGATGAGATAACTTATTTTACTTTTTACAGAAACCTGAGGATGGCTTCCAAAAAATTCATTTCTTCAGCGGAATACACTCTTAGCTGTCCTGTGTGTCGAACATTTTGTGATCCAAACATACCAAAAGACTTGGACTGCCCCCATACCTGTTGTCAGTTGCTCAAATACATGTCAGCCAAGCTCCAGGCAACCTATTACATCCTATGCGATGTGAACAGAAGACCACAGTTCCTGCTGGTGGGGTGGATGCCCTAAAAACCAACTTGCATCTCAAAAACTTGGCAGAAGAGCATCCTGGTTGTGTCTCAGGGGAGCAGCCTAAAGTAGGTAAATGTACTCGTCATCGGGAGAAGATGCATCTCTACTGTATGCCTTGTAACACGGTAGGTTGTCAGAATTGCTGTCTTCTGGACCATCAAGGCTCAGGTCATGTGATCAAAGATATCAAGGAGACCACTAAACTTCAGAAACAAGAGTTGCATGATATGCTGACTAAAGTCAAGGATGATCAGAAGTCTTGTGAAGAGCGTATGAAAGAACTAGAAGAGCTAGAAAAAAACACATTAGCTTCAATGCAATCAGAGAGAGATGATATTGACAAATGCGTACAAGCCAAGATCCAAAATACTACGCGACTAGTGCAAAACAGAGGGGAGACTTTAAAGAACGAAGTGAATGAAGTTGGTGCAGCCTGCCTAGCCAAAATCGATGCAGAAAGAAAATCTCTCCAAATGAGGGCTGCAGGGTTAGAAGATGCACGACATGTGGCGCAACAGAAAAGAAAATCACCCAACTATGCCTACGTCACGCAACATACTGGTATTATGGCGAGTGCGAAAAAGTTAAAACTGAAAGAGCAGTGGACATTTGTGAAACAAAATCAATATCCTGTCAAATTTGTGAACTTGAAGAACGCTTTAAATTTAGGGAGAATTGTTAAGGTGAGACAAGTAGAACTTCTACAAACATTTGGGGAATTTGAGTGTGCACGTGAAATTGCTAGTTCACCTGACGGTTTGCTTGCTATCGTTGACTTTGATGGTAATTCTGTAGTTATTTACCAAGAACAAAATGGACGATATTCTAAGAAATTCAGCTTAGACCTAAAGGCTTCCACATGGAAACCAACAGATATCCTCATCCAGCCTGATGGTAATTCTGTGTAGCAAGACATGATGGAATTGAAGTGTATTCTTCCACAGGCACTTATTACGAAACTGTAGTTCTACCTGCGACATCTTCAGGAAATGTTTATCCATACAGTTTAACAGCCCTTAAAAATGGCAGGATCATGGTAGGACCTACTGAAGGAGATGTCGTTCAATTAAATCAGGATAAGTGTTGTGTGCAAGCATTACCCCGTGTGCAAGCATTACCCACCAATTCCCCAATCAAGGCATGCCATCTTGCTTCTATTCAGAATGATGGCATTGCAGTGAGTGATCACACACAAGGTAAAGTGAGAATCCTACGATTTACACCTGATCATCGAGGTTATGTAGAAATGCCTATTCTTCAAGTACAAGGCATTTGTTATGATGAAGCAACCCACTCCTTGCTGATAGCAAGAAGTATGCCTACTGAAGAAGGAATTACAAACACTGGGGTCATTGAACAATATTGTAGTATAACATACAAGTTTGTAGCATGTGTAGCAGACAAACTATTCTGTCCAAATGGAATCACTTTGACCACAAATGGCAAGGCTGGCAGTGCTGATAAGACGACTGTGAAAATTTTAAGTAATCTTTTTAGTTGCTTAGAAAACCCTAACATGCAGGGCTGTATATTGTGAGGAATTACCACAGAGGATCCCAATATACCACAACTTTCTCTCTAAATGCAAAAGTAGTTGAATTTCACTCTTTTGGAGTGACTACAGGGCCCACTCTAAAAGAGTGAAATGTGACTGCTTTTCAAAGAATACTTTTTGGGGCAAATTACTCTTGATATTACAATGATAAAATGATATCATTTATGTCAATTACAAGATCAATTGAGCCCCAAAAAGTGTTCTTTTTAAGGTTATTGATGAATTTCACTCTTTTGGAAGATCGGGCCCTGTAGTCACTCCAAAAGGTGAAAATTTCATTTTTGCATTTAGAGAGTTCCTCCATACTTGCACTTCCATTAGACCACAACTATCTACAAAATTGATTGTGGTATATGCTAAGTAGTTAGATTAGAGTAATCAGCATATACCAAAAATACCACGTAATAAACAACAACAAAACTGCGCCATAGGCCACAATGTACAGGGCCACCGAGAGAAATTGCGGGCCCAGTGGAACCTTTGAGTTATATAGGCTTACTTGGCGTGGGGTGGGTGCAGGATGTACCACACTTTATGTCAATGATATAAGATCATTCACCACAAACTACCACAAAATATTGTAGATTCTGTAACTACCATATACTACAATATACCACAATATTACATTGTATGGTATTTTGTGGTCTAGAACCTTGTTAGGGTTTTTAAAGCCTCACAAGTATGGTTTTTAAATAGGCTTATCATGGAATATAACTGCTGGAAAAAGTGAACTTGTCACTATAGAGCTGTTGTCAGTGGAACCAACTCTCTGCTGATAATTAAGATGCCATTGCTCTGACATGAGCATGGAAGGAGTGTAGGAGTAAAATTTAATTTTGTGTAGCATTAAAACTGCAATTTTTTGCATTTGCTTTCCAAAAGTTATTTTTAATTTGTCATTTTCTTTCAGTTATTTTATGTATCATATTATTGTATATTTCATTTGTTATTTGTATTTTGTAAAATCTGGACCTCTGGGGACCAGTACCGAGATTGAAAGCGTTTTCAAGAATAAAGAAAAATAAATAAATAAATAAATAAATAAATAAATAAATCCCGATGCAGCAGAGAATTACAATTATAATTCTCAAATATGGAACAAAACTTAAAATGCTGTTTCTGTGATACAAATATTACCACTTTTATCTTTATTATTTTTATCGTTATATCTACACAGTTAATGAACTAAAAAGGTAAAACATATCCATAAGGTAATATTTATACCCCCATTGTTTTAAAAATTAACATCTAAACTCTACAGAATTTTATTTCACAGAAACAACTCTAAAAAAACAAAAAAACAAACAAGATCCAAGGGCCTACCTAGGTTTGGAAATGACACCTTTCATGATCATCGCGATCAATCTGTTTTATTCTTACCATGAAACGTCTGGTACATGCCACCAAAATCCATTGAAATTTAAAGCAGAGCAATTATAAAGAACTTGTACTCCTCCAAAAAAACAATAGGCCTATGGCCTCACCAACTTTGCACTATGTTCTTTTCTTCAAACTGAATTTGAGGACAATTTTTCAATGATTGGGCTCTGGTGAGCCCTGGTTTTCCTTTTTCATGCTATTATGATTATGACAAATGTTGATAGAAATTTAAACCAATTTATTAACGATCAATTCATCGGGTTTAGGGTTGTAAGTTTCTGAAATATATTTGGTTTAATACTCTGAATTTGTTAGCATAATTTTTTTACTTCTAATTAAAATAGAATGTGGAATGTAAATTCAATAATAGGATTAAAGTAGTTGCTTTCGTTGTAAAACAGTGATCAGTACATGAAAACTAAGTGAGGTGCTTGTTTCTAGTATAACCCAGAGGGAGGGGGTTTTGAATCAATCCCATGATGCAAGCATTGTGCCTATAAATACCTGTATAAAAAACAGTCAGTAATTAGGGATAAAAAGGTTCCAAAAGTTTAAGAACCACAAGACATTTCATAATCATGCAAAAAATGAAATAAGTAAGAAAGCTTTGTGGGATAATAAACATGAGTGTTAAAGTCAAGTTTTTATGTCGGGTAAAGAATAGGATTTTTATGTGAATCACATACCCCATTGAGGTGAAATTCCCCAAAACTGGGGCATTGTGGGATTGACTCATACCACCCTCTGGATAGATGATGTGACTATGACATCCTGTTGACATTAAGACGCCCTTGTTGTTTTCTTTCGGCAGGCAAAATATTACCGTAGTTTCTGTGACAGACCAACATAATATCTGGTTATAAATACTTGCAGCAGAATCTTTCCTGATAATAAATTGGTTTCACAAAAGCAGCGGTAGCATTAGCTTATTATGCTGATAGAAAGTTAGTATTATTTAATTCGAAAGCAAAGGACAGAAAAAAAAGAATTTCCCCATGCTAAGTTATAGGTGCTTTGCCTGCCAGTTTCTCTCTTACACAAAAGGGGGCCGCCATAAACATAAACAAATGTCACAAATCATCTATAAACTTATTCTCTACTCCACTATCAGATCCTGGCATTTACATGCTCTCCTCACTAATTTCATGGGAAAACAAACTTGCGTTTTGATGCTAGAAGCGATCTAATGCATATTGCAAAAGCCGTATTCACTATACGTTGCTAATGATGATTAACCATTAAACGTTTTTCTCTATCTGGGAAACAACTGTTTTGAATGCTGATATTTAGGCAGCAATGAGAAAATACAGCTTCATGGCGGGGGGGGGGGGGGGGAGGGAGGGCGGGGGGGGGGCGGGGGGGGGGGGGGGGGGGGAGGGATGGGAGGGAGAATCCCAGAGACGATCAGAACAAGCACCTTAATCTGAATATTTACTGAAGTAAACAGACCAGAATTATAAACAAGAAATGTGTGAAAATGAATTATGCACAGTACTGTTTAGCTTTTTCTTAGTCAATATTAATTGTACATAATTGTAAAAAGTTATAGATAACAATGATGTCATGTTACATAACAATTAGGTCTTCTTTCTTGTTGGTAACTTATTTCACATATCTAATGGTACATTTTCTTATCATTTTAGTAATATTTTACATGTTAGCTAAAAATTTTCAAGACACATGTTATGTAAACTTTTACATACAAAATGATAGTGTTCTGTGTGAACCACAGGATTATTGTAAAATTTTACACAAGCGTTGTAAAACCTTTTTCTCAGTGTAGCCTATGGGTGCTTCCAATAATTTAACGGCATAAACCATAAATAACCCAAATTTTAGCTTGTAGAATCCTACTGAAAAGAATTATATTTGAAGCTTTCTTAATGATCCCAAAATCTCAGGGTTTGATGGAGGAGGTGGGGTTGAAGTGATGACGGTATGCCGCTTAGAGCCACTATCAGGTATTTTTTTCAAAATTCAAAATGTTGGATTTGTCTCTAAATTGCTTGTGTCAAGTCATATCAACACTATATTATTGTTCTTAGTGGAAAACAGACAGCATTTAAAGTGGTCTTAAAGATGCCACTTGCGTGCTCTACCTCAGAAAAAGTCAGATCCTGACTAGTAAACAAGCATAAAAATCACAATTCTTGAAAAATATGGCAAGTTATGATTATTAAGCCACTTACAGGGGTCTTTACAACAACAAGTTCCATACAACAGTGCGAACAAATGGACCTTGATGAAATAGGGGCGCGATTTTGTTTTCTAATGTAAGAAATTTGCTGATAGTGGCTTTTAAAACTAACTCAACCCACAGGAATGCATATGTTAGTCAAATTTAACCTAATTTATTTAAAAGAATTTTGAACAATTTTAAAAACTTTGTATTTTTTTTTTTTTAGATTTTAAAAAGAATTAAAAAAAAAGAGATTTAAAAAATTAATGATCGCTCACTTCACTGCTCAGCCGTGCCTACTTCCAGAGAGCATAAATCATACACACCTCAATGCCCAGGTGGCTCCCACACTTTACCCCACAAAATTCAATTTTGGTATCATAAGAAAGTTTATATTCTTCTCATTACCACCCCATGAAATTAAAAGCCCCGAAAATGCTTCCTATTGAAAACAGTTGTAAATGCCTTAATGAGACACGTGGCCACAAGCATATTAATTTTTGCAAAATCTGTTAAGGACCTAGTATTTGCCTGTACATAATAGCTTATCTTTCTTTATATCATTTCTTTCTTTATCTCAATTTTCTCTGTCTTAAAGGCACTATATCATTGATTTGCTAATTCAGCAATTCGAAAAAATCATCAAAAATACGATTTTTGCATGTATGTAACAATACAGGTATCGTAACATACCCTGAAAGGTGATAAGACCAAAGCAACCTAAATAAGGACAGAATCGGAGATTTTAGCGTCAGTTACTGTCCGCACGGACACTTACGACAACCGTAATTGAATGTAGATCGTTCTTGAACACTGGACGCTGCCGTTTTCTTCCGTTTCTGGTCAATTCTACAGCTGGAAAAGGTAACTTATATGAGAATTCACAAACATTATCCTTCACTTTGAAGCTATTCCTTCCTGCAAATTTCAATATTTTTCACATCACTGATAATGTCTTTAACTTGTGCTGGGATTGATAACACTCTACCCCTGCTTCATAATTTGTTTTATGCTCTCCGACTGATGTTATAATCTTGGTTTTTATCATTTATCATTATGTAAATTACAATATTTTGATGTTATCTGGGAACACCCGCCACATGTCGCCAGGACAGTTTGAAAAAATAAAGAAAATACATTAAATAAACAAAAAAACAATACTTTTATTTTTTTTATAAGGCATACCTTTGATATGTGTATCATAGACGAAAGAAGTAAAAAAGTTAGGACATTTTATTTTCAACTTTGCAATGATATCAAAACTCAAATATAAATTTTTCACCATGTGCGGGTTTTCCCAGAGCGCATCAGATATATTGATCTGTGTAATGTAATTTGCTAAGTTATGCAAGACCCAAAAACGGCAATCTGCAAAAAGCCGCATATCATACGAAGTTTTTCCGCATTTTTTTTGCCTCCAACCCTGTCCCTAGCCATATTTGAATCAAGGTCCCCCTTCTAATAGATGAAATTTTTCCAGAAAAGTAATAGTTTTTATTTCATAAAATTAATGTTTCAAATTGTCAAAAAATCGCTGCGAGGGCCCAGACCCCACTCCCGGCTAGTTCAAGGTCCTCACTACTGGAAAATCTGCACCTCCCAAATAATTTCCTGGCTACGGGCTCATACATTTTTTCTCCGTTCAGGTTTCAATCTGCCATTTTGTTTTGGGTTTTTTTTTTATTTAATTAGAGATTTGTGTGGTCTAGTGGAAAAGCACAGGACTGGTGATCATTAGACGTGAAAAGTGTGCGTTCGAGCCCCACTGTGGTCAACATGTTTGGGTCCCTTGGCAAACACTTAGTCTCTCTCAATGCCTCATCACCCAACGTGTGAAAATCTGGGTAGCTGTATGGGGAATATTACAATCTAATGCTGATAGGCGGTGATGCTTGTAGGGTATTGTCTTTGAGCAGACACCTAAATGAAGCAAATGAATTGTCACGATTTCTTGAAGGCAGCGTAATTAATAATAATAATAATTATTTGTCACCGACGCTTTGAGCCCGTTTCGGGGATTTTAGGATCTTGGGGATTTAGTAAGCACTATATAAAACTGGTTTTATTATTATTATATTGCTGCAGAGAATGTAATGCTACTTCTTCATCAAATTTTTTTTCCTTCAATGTTATGTCACAGCATTTTACGAGTATTGTAAACTGTTTGTGTTTGCGTTGCATTAATTGATTTTCTTAACAGGATTTGGCAATTTTTTTTACATTTACCAACCTTTGCTGATCGGGCCTTTTCCTAATTACTGTTTTGCCCATGTGTCTCCTGAGTCTGCCTCCACATCAGCTAAAAAACCATTGCCAAGATTGTATATGCACAAATAAAATATCAAGAACACGCAAAAACGGGATATAAATACATGCACAAGTTTTAGTTAATGAAAGCAATACAAGAAACAGAAGTCAATATGTTTAAAACTATATGGAATCGGCAACAATGGCAGATAGTGAATATATGGACAGAATTGACCAATCCCTGCACAAGATGTAAAACGGAGGATAATACCAAAGCATGATGAGCGTAGTGTACCAGGCGGAGGTTGCAACCTACAGAAAGATTTGACCGGGAAGAAAAAAAATCATGCTAAATCAGCCATTTTTACCGGATCACCTGAAAAGTCACTTCCCCAACTGGGAAAATCTGCCTCAAACCAAGAATTTGCCCCCTTGAAAAGTGATCCCAGTTACGCCCCTGATGACCCACAAAGAAGTGACAACGAAAGCCTGTGCAGCAATTGATAAACCTATTTAACATGCTCAAAACAAAGTGAACAATTGAGAAAGATGATTGGAAACAAACCAAAGATGAATGACATTATATAACAAAATTGAAGGAAAAAAAAAACCTTCAGCCCTACTTTAGAATCAATCCAAATCCATTCAATCAATTTATTTGAACTTCAGCATCAAGCAGTACACGACAAGAAACAGGCAATACAGAGTATAAGTCAATATGAAAAGAGAAATGTACAACACAGCAATATATTTAACAAGCATCTTGCATAATTAAGAAAATAAAGTGAAACTGTGAATGTGAAGCTCGAGGTCACTGCTCAACGCAGCAGAACGGAAGGTGCAGTTGCAGTGGCCTCTGTTTAAGTTCTACAATTTATGCAAAATAAATATCACAAATACAGGTCACATAAAAATCAAGATAAACAGGACAAAACAAAACAGGTCTAAATAGGAAGCAAGGAGGAGGGACGGAGGGGAAGGAAGGAAGGAAGAAGGAAGGAAGGAGGGAAGAAGGAGGGGGAAGGAGGGAAGGAAGGAAGGGAGTGAAAGGACAGAGAAAGGTCAAAAGGCAGACGAGGGATAAAGGAATAAAAGGTTAGAGGAGGAAAAAGCACAGGCAAGGATAGAGAGAAGAAAGAATAAAGCAAGACAAAGGAGGACGAGGGAAGAAAGACTAAAAGAGAAAGGGAAGTAAGACGGACCGGGGAGGGAAAAAATAGGACCACATCATTGAAGAAAAAGAAAAAAAAGCCAAAGTCAAGAAAAAAGTGACGTTATAGCATACAGCAGAGTTATAGATATTGATGAGTTCCTTCTTAATTCGCGATTTTGACGGCTCAGGGAGAGAGAGGAGAAGATTTAGAGTCAGCTGAAAGAAGATCAGAGCAAGGGTCCTTGAGTTCTAGAAGTGTTGCTGGCAAAGGACAGAGTTAGTAGCGAGTGAGGAAGGGGATACATTCCTATATCTGGTGTTATAATAATGAGAATGAGAAGGGAGACTCGATGTTTAAAAAAGTCATCATCGAGAAGAGCCTCACGGGAGAAGAAGCCCGCGTGAGGACACTATACTGAAGGTTATCAATTGAAAGCTTGTAATATCATGTAGTTTCAAAGTTGACAAGGAGGAGAACAAAGGATCTTTGTGATCAAGCCACAGCGACAAGAGAAATTGGTACCAGGTTCGGTTTATAACCTTCTTTTGAAGGAGAAATAAAAGATCAAGATTAGCGTTGTTAGGATCACACAAGATCATAGCAGCATAAGAAAAATAAGGGGAGGACAAGAGAATTATTAGAGAGTTTTTAAGGGAATCTGAGGAAGAACTGGGCGAACTTTACGGATGATGCCGTATTGTCTTTGGAGACAATTTTAGAAAAACATTGTAGAGTGTGAGAACGCCAAGATACATTATATTAACTCAATTTAAAAGGCCTCGGAATTTAGTGGTTTCAACCTGTTGATAGATGTGTTATCAAATTTAATATCGATTTTTGATGTTAGGTTTATTGCTATGCTTAGTTTTAATATATCATGTAATTTGTCTTTTTATATTCAGAGACCAAATTTATTAATTTAAACCAATTAGAAATTTATGAAGTTCATCATTAATTATTAATTCTAAAGTTTTAGGGTCATGATGTGAAAAGAGAATATTAGTATCATCAGCAAATAAAAAATAAAGTGGGAGTTTAGAAAACAAGAGGGAAGTCCATTTTAATGTATAATAAACAAGAGGATGTCCTAGGATGAGACTGAGGAACGCCACCGTGATGGGAGCAAGCTGGACCAGGTGTTTGTTGGAGAGGACGCGTGTTGACGTTTACAGAAAAGAAAGATAACTTCTGACCAATTGTTGGCAAGGCCTCCTGGATACCATAGTTGTTGTTTGTGCAAAAGAATGTTGTGTTTATGGTATCAAAGGCATTACTTTAATCAAGAAAGATAACAACGTGTGTAGTTTTTGTCCAAGTTGTCAGTTACTAAGCAATCTATAAAGATCATCTAATTGCCATATCGTTGATCGTGTAGGCCTAAACACACCCGAATTGCTGTGGAGTCAGAATATTATGATGCTTGATCGGAACGAACATTAAAAATAGGGCATACAACAATTTTTTCAAGAAGCTTGGATATAGCTGGCTAGATATAGATATAGGCCCCTATAGTTGGTGAAATCGTGCTTATCACCAGCCTTGAAAATAGGGATACATTAGCTACTTTACGTAGAGATGGAACCGAAGTACCCGTTGATGAAAGCGGAAAGATTAAAAATATGGGCGATACTTCTGTTGACTAATTGGGAGGATGATTTGTTTAAGCAAATTATTGCTGATGTAATCAGAACCCGTCTTGATATTAACTGTTCTTCAGCTTAGTTGTTAGCTCACTAATTTCTACCGCCGTTGTAGGGGTTGAGGAAATAAAATAACAAACTAGGATTTGTTTATAGGATGACAGAGGAGGCTTGAAATTGTTAGATGGTTACAGAGATTTTTTCCAAGAACTTTACCGATATTCGGCATAAAAAAAATTATTGAACTTTCGATATTCCCTCATCGTTGAAGAATTTGTTGCCATCTTACGAGGAAAAGGAAGGGGAAAAAATCGGGAGCTCTGGTTGGGTAGCTTGGTTCTATTACGACCTAACAATTGATTTAGGATTGCCACATTTGTTTAGTGTTATTTTTATGTTAGTTTCAATTTTATTAGTGATGTAAGATCTTTTACTCAGTCGAAAATAGAGAGTTTAGATGATGACTGGTAAGTAGTATATATTTAATTTTATTATCAAGAGTCGGTTTGTTGATTATATAATAAGATTTATAAAGCTGTCTTTAGTTGGAAGCGATTTTGATTAGACCTTTGGTAACCCAAGGCTTTTAGGTTGAATTACGTTTAGAATTAATTATGGTTTTAATTGGACAGTGGATATCCAAGGAGCTCTGTAAAATACTTTGAGTTTTTTGTAAAATAGTATAGGCTTTAAAGCGGTCGGTCGCATTCATACTATGCTGCCAATCTACAAGAGAAAGTGATTAGTTAACCTTTAATGTTATGCGGTTTGAATTGACGCGTTACATCTGTAGTATGTGGGACGGGGCGGGGATTGGTGGTTTAGATGTTATTAGGACCCTATAGGTTTGTTGAGTGATAAGAATCCTAGTAGTTTATTCCTCGTCCCCTAAAACTGACTGAGGGAATCAGAAGCTAACATCTAAGGTCAAAAAAGGTCCAAAACTATTAAACAACGCAAATTAAAAATCTTAAGTGTCAAAATGTTGGCTGGGACAAACATTCGAAAAGGGTCAATGGTGACCTTTGGTGACGACTTACCGTCAGGGGTTCATAAGGTCAAATTGGTCAAATATCACGTAACTTGTGCCCTTGCCCAGAGGACAAATTTTTTCAAGTTGATTTTGGTCTTTACTCTTAATCCTGTTCTGGATGCTTCATTAATTCCCTCAGTGTCTTCCTTCCTCCCCTTTCTTGTTCTTCTTTCTACTTACCTCCATCCTGCTTCCTCTTTTAATCCTTTCTTCCATTATTCTGCCCCCTGCCTTTCATTTGTCCTTTCTTCCTTAGTTGACATGATTGTTTTGTCACGGTTTGTATTGTCCTTAAGAGACACTGGCACATTTGAAAAATCGATATTTTTGCATGGTTGTAAGGCTTTTATATACAATAAGCCCTCACCCGAAAGATTTAAGAACAAATCAGCTTCCTAGGGTAAACAGAACGATTTTATTGAATTTAATGTCGCGGCGACGCTAAATTCAGGCAAACCGACGAAAATGGCCGTTACGTTGAACAGGGTCGTATGCTGTTTCCCACGCTATCACACGTTGAGCGGTCGATAACCTTTGTGGTTTTAATATAAGTGAGTACGAGTCAAAAAGATTCATGTAATATATCACGCATTTGTGATTTAAAGTTATGCGAAAACTTTAATAAAGTTGGCCTACAAAATTACCTGGATGCCTTTTACCTCATATTCAATTGTCCCGATATGAGTTTTGGGGTATGTTATTTATGTGTAAAATATACTCTGTTCTTCCATGGCCTAGACTATAATTTGAGAGCACAAATATATTTTCATATGTGTGAAATGTGCCAGTGCCGCTTTAAT
>JAMKCH010034468.1:0-28112 GCA_023653785.1 Ophioderma brevispina | reverse complement strand
CTTTAGTTTCTATCCCTTTACCCTTTCCTTCATCCTGGAGATTGGATAGAAACAAAGGCAGTTATGGTTAGGGTACACTTGCTTTTTTTCCAGGTAAGAGGGTCCCATAGATATCATTTATCCATTAACAAAAATAAAGCACACAAATAGTAGTGCCAAATCAGCCCAATCAAGGTTGCAATGAGAGGATTTCACATAACGAGGGTGACAAACAGGAAGGACGTAAATCAGCACTGAAAGAAATATGTAAAAGAATTTCTTAATTCTGCTGTTTATAATTAAAAAAATTGTTCTTTGGTACAAAATGTGTGCTTACAGTACCATAGATGAGCTTTATGAGATGGTTACATTTTGAGTAATGAATAGAATTTGCTTAGTAGATAGAAAAATATTAAAAAATCACATTTCTCAAAAGCAGTGATTACGGCAGAATTAAATAAATCTTTCAATATTTCTTTCAGTGCTGGTTACGTCCTTCTGTTTGTCAACACGATAACCCGGGTCCCTAAAAAAAATGAGAAAAATCTGATTATGCATGAAGTAAAGGCTTTATATCAACAATATCCATGTAAAAGGATTATTAAAATTAGACACGATTTTTTTGGTACCAAAAAAATTGCAAATTTACATTTAGGAGCAAATACGAAATTCAGCCTATGTGTTATATTGAAATTAATCAAATAAAAATCGCCTTTGGTTTTTTTCACTTTAAAGGCATTTATGTAAGCCAAATACAAGGTAAACAATCTATTGGGTCTATCTGTATGAAATCACTAACATAGACACAATATATGGATGGCTTAAAATCTCTCGTTGTACCTTTAAGAGCATTTGAAAGAAATGACTTATTATGGCTTTAAACCTGTTGTGCTATTTACTCCTAGTTTTATAACTCCAAAATGACCTGTTTCTAAGCAGGAAATATTTGTGTTAAAAATATTAAACTTCAAGAATTTTGCAAGCAGTGGTGATTAGCGGTTTTCACAAAAAATGAAACCCGGGTGTTCTCCCTTGAATTTGCAAAAGTTGTATGTTGGTAAAAGCCCTACACTTGGAAATCCAGGCATAATGTATGACCCCATATTGGAATTTGAGCAACAGGAAAGACTTAAATGCCATGGGGTAGGTATTAAATTTAGTATTAAATACTTAATACAAATCTGGTTTGTGAAACTCAATAGCGGTCTGTATGCATACAAAGGTTTAACAATTACTTGGTACAACCCACACAGCAGAACTATTCCCATGTAAACAACTTGAAAAATGGACTTATATTGAGAATTGTCTTTTGAATGTTAACCATTATTAGGAAAAGGTTGCAAAGTCGTGAAAAGTGCAGGGAAACTGGGGAACCTGGTTCCCGGGAAATTTTGATATTGGAGGGAAAGTTTTGTCATGTAATAAAGACATTACATAGAATCGAGGAGTTTAAAGTTTTGATATGTTCCTGAGAAATTGGGCATTTTTCCATTCAATGGGTCCTTGTGGTGTTTGGCAACCAAATGGTGGTGTTGCAGGCAGTTGAAGTTGGTTGAAAGAAGGGATGAAATGTCTTACATGTAGTACGATCTAAAATTGGTCATACTTATTTAATATGGATATTACTTAGAATTGAACCAATTCTTCCGTGTATCCTTGTAATGGGCTCCATTGAAAACCTTCTTACTGATTGTATTGAACTTTGCTCTTAGCCTATATGCAGGAAATATTAGTCTAGACATTGTAAAAGATCAGGGTTCGATTAGAAAGAAAAGTTACATGCACAAACTTGGGATTTTCTCAGAAAATGGGTATGTATAACACTAAAATCGCATGCACAGATCTGAATTTTACATGCACAGAGCAAATGTTAATGCATCTGTGCATGTAAAAACACCTCTAAAATCGAACACTGGAAAACGAAATTATGTCCCCGCCGAACGAGTCGGAATGGGGGACTATAAAAATGAGCAGCGTCCGTCGTTTGTCCGTTCGCTCGTTCTTCAATTGTGGACACAAGTGTTACCCATGTTGTATACGATTTATCTTACGAGTTCCGGAGGCAACCAAGGATGTAACTGGTGGAAATGGAAGAAGCGGTTGATGAGTTCTCGTCCTGCAGTAGATTTTGGGCGTATTAATGAAATGTGCTCATTAAGTATCTAATTTGCATTAATTTTGAAAATTTTCCTGCAAGCCTTGTACAAGTTTTGCTAGAGATACGTAATGCGTATAATGATGTACTTGGGTGGAAGGAAGCGGGCTGAAGAGATTTTTTCGACCTGATATTAGGATTTTGGACTATTTCGGGCAAATTGAGTATGCAAAATGATGCTATTAATATGCAAAAATCACTGTAATGTAGATTTATGACACTGATACATAGGATGATCAAAAATTCCTGTGCTGCATGAAAGCCTATCATGGGCACATCTTTTTTGCAATTTGGAGAGTATGTGATATATGCGGCTTAGGTATGCAAATGAAGATTAATACATATGCATAATGTAATCTCTGAAACGGTACATTGGATAGGCAAAATTCCTTCGCTACATGAGACTACTATGTCATAGGGGAGGGGTGCGGTGTTGGGAGACGGGGGTGAAGGGGTATTTCGGGTGGTGTTGGGGAGGGGTGGGGTTGTGCAGGTTTGCCGAGGGGGTGCTGGGTTGCAGTGTGTGAGGAGGGGGTGGGGGTGTTGCATTGTGTTAGGAGGTGGGGGGGTGTGGGGGTGCTGGGGAGGGGAGGGGAAGTGTGGGAGGGAGTGGGAGTGTTGGGGAGGGGTGGGGTTGTGTGCGGGTCGGTGTTGGGGAGGGAAAGTGGCGTGTTGCGGGGTGTTGGGGAAAAGAGAGGCGTGTTAAGGGGTATTGGGTGGGGTGTTGTGGGGGGGTGGGTTGTTTGAGCGGGTGTTAAGGAGGGGGGGGGTTGGTGTTGCAGAGTGTTGGGGAGGGGGTGGTGTTGCGGGGTTTTGAGGGGGGTTGTTGCGGGGCACGGGTGTGGGTTTTGCAGGTGAGGGGATGGGGTGGGGTGCTGCCTGCGGGTTTGTTGCGGGAGGGGTGGGGTGTGGTGTTGTAGGTGCATTTATCGCATGTTAGTGATGTGACATTCGGCGGGGAAATATTTACGCATCGCGTAAATTAGAGTGCACTTTGTTTTTCTAGGGTGAAAAAATTTCCTAAATGAGGCTTGATTGTCTAAATATTTTTAAATGGTCCTTTTTAATCATAGATATAATTTTTTGTAATAATCCAACAATAAAATTAAAATATTCAATGTAATGTATTTTGTGTTCCACTGCATATTCAATGTTATATATAGTAGATCATGCAAACATTTCCAGATTAAATTTGCTTGATTTAACCCTGTTCAAAAATAGAATAAATCTACTAGCTTCTACTGACCCAGAGCACACTGGTACACTCAACACAGCACGGCGGTGGCTTCATTTGAATCCATGAGTTGCTTTTCCTTGATAAAATGCTAGTGGAATCTCAAAGCCATAATTGGTATTTCAGCAGGGTGTCTGCTGAAATTTATTAATATTTAAAGATCATGCTAAAAAAAGAAGTGGTATGCACTAAAGAAAACAGAAAACAACATTCCACAATGTGCATTTTGACCTTATTGTCAACAAACATGACTAATATTTTACAATTTTACAAAGTATTTTTGAAAATTTTACATCAGGGTTCAATCCTGGGTTCAATACATGGCATTTAAAGGCTGACTCATAGATTTTGAAATATAATTTTTTTTGGTGTAGGCCTACTTATTAAAAATAGTCAACTAGAACTTAAGATAGTCACATAAAATGCTTAATTCCAAAGTTAGAGATGAATCGGATTTTCCGTTTTCATGCAGTAAACATTTATGCACAGTACAACAGTACCATTGGATACTGTGTAAAACAAAAATTCCGGATCCGGAATTTTATAACAATGTTGTGATTTTCTATATGAAGGACTTCGATTTGAGCTTAGTTATTTCACACAGTGATTATTATATGGACAAGCATTATGTAAATGCAAAAAACACGATTTGTTTGAAAATTGAGTGCGCCCTCATCGGGAAATCTCTGAGTCAGCCTTTAACCCTGACGATTGGTCACAGTGGAATTTTTGTGATTTTTGAGCAACAAGGTAAGAATTGTGGTAGGTCTGATAGAACTTATGATTGGAAGCTGCATTTCAACTGGTTTTGAAATGAAATGCTGTATTAAAAGTCAAGTGGCACTCGGACAGCAATTGGTGTACAATGTGCGAACAAATCCCTAAAAAATTTTTTCTGTGAATGTAGTTTTCAGCTATTTCATCTCTCAGCTTTGATGACATAAGACCCATTGTGTAAAACCTACCAAGAGTTATTTGAAAAGTGATGTCAGAACTTGGTGGGCATGACCTATAATTTATGGTTTGTAAAGATCCTGATGTTAAGGTTGAAGGTGAAAGGTATGATGTCTGGGTCAATTGAGGTCATTGTGTAAATGCTCAAATACTTTTTGCTTCCACAGAAGATGATGGGTATGGGAATTTGTGTTACGTGCATGTCCGTATGTATGTGTGTATGTGCGTGTGGTTCCAGTTTATTAGGTTTTGTTTTTTCACGTCTACCGTTGAAAATTTAAGTCAGTTTACCCAGACTTGGGGCTAAGGTGCAATATGGTTTCCTTCAAATGTGTTGATGATGTAACAGTCACATGACCAAGGTCCAAAGGTCGATCTGAGGTATTTCCAGCCGCCCTCTTGCCAGGGATGACGCACGTTTACTTCCCGGTTTTTTTAGATCTATCAATTTTGAACCTGGCTACAAAAGTGCGAAATGATGGACAGATAGGTTAAACAAAACTAAGATTGGTTTTGTGATCTGATGATATCCTAATCTCCAGTATTGTGAGGGGCATACATATGATTGTTAGATTAAGTTTATATTGACGCATCTGTCGATAAGAGATCATTCCCACATTGATGTTCTAATCAGTTCATTTGGTAATGGTGTCTAATAAGCACCACCCCCTCCATTTAACTAATTAAGTTGATTAAAAAAGTTGCAATTAACCTTATTTGGTGGAATCTGTTTTTTGTTTCAATACTGAATCATAGTTGCTTACTTATTTCCAAAACGAAGAGCGTGTCATCATGTTGCCCTAGATCTAACCTGTGTAATCATTGGTTGACAGTGACTAGTAAATTCTTTAAACGATATTTCTGATCTTTTCACCGCATCAAGCACCTAGTCTGGGAGCTCAGCAGCAATGGAATCTCTTGGTTTCAGTGACCATCCTCAAAGGCACTCATTGCCAAGGCGTTCGCAGTAGGAGTGAGCGGAGTGGAAAAATGGAGTAAGGACGGTAGATGCAATCATACATTAGGGGAAGACACAGCGGACCCTCGCCCGAAGGAGGACAAAACAGATGTTATGGGTGTGCAACTAATAAGTTACACCCAAAACAACTCTGGACAAAAATTTTTGAACAATTTCACTCAGCATTGGAGACTCCTGTAAGTAGATTAATTTCTTTATTCCCAGAGACGACAAAATTATTTCATAATCTGCATATCTGCCATATAGAGTAAAGAGAAGCCTTAAGCCTTATAATACCCAAACGACCTAAGTATATTTAACCCCTAAACTTTACAAATTACCCCTAGCCATTAATTAAATTCTGCATCTCCTTATTATTCTACCCCTCCTAGTTCACCCCTATCTAACCCCTAGTCACCGATTTTCACCCACATAAGTTTACCGACCTTTACCACAACACAATTAATAGAATTGTCCGCCTTTGGTCGAGTACCAGAACCGTAATGCGGGCCTCCGTCCAACTAATTGTAGATTTCTTCCGCTCACCCGATACCTCGGTAGATAGCTATACATTTTCTCGTATACCAACTTGGTTTCTGCTTCTTGGACTTTCAACTTTGCGATCACTCCTTTGCTAGTGCATATCGCAATTTATATCTCTTGTCTGGTGTGCCTAATGCTTCTTAGTCTAGTGTGTAAATGATAATAAGTGTTCGCACCACGTCATTCTTTGTCAAGATAACAATACGATTATTCTTGTTAATTAGTCACACGTTGTGCTGTAATGCAATACGCACAAGTTTCATGAAAATATGCTGGTGTATGAGTCATTGTAACCGGCATCCCATTCGAACACCAACCCGGGGTTGGAAAGCCGCGGCACAGTTTTTTTCAAAACACAAAATTAACCTTTAAATATATAAGTTATAAACAATTTAAAATTTGCATTTCTGATTAATTAACACGCATAGTACATGTCTGGTAATTCAATCGAGCTGGCCAAAATGAATTGTTTTTTGTAGTGCAGAAGATCGTGTGCGCCGCGCTTCATTGCAGTCTCAAAGTATGCCCATTGTCATTTGGGGGGGTGGGGCTCTCCTCACTTACACTCTGGCCAAAATGTACAGTCCTTCGTGCTTCGACAACCCGAATAGTCATCATCTTGTCTTAAGGTTAATTAAGGAATTGGTTGCAGACCACTTCACACAGGTTTTGCCAACAAAAATCCGTTGGCTCGCACCGCGGACAAAACGAAGCCCCCTTTATCTTAATCCATCTTCTTAGCATGTCCACATGTCATTAGTAGGCTTGTGGTGTTCAGGATTTACTTCAACTGAGTAAGCTTATCCGGGCCGCGTGTATCCCCACGATACGGACGCTCCCTAACAAGGCCCACGTTTTTAGGACTTGGGGGCAGGAGTGGGAACGTCAGGGTTTTGCACCCTACTCTTATGCGACACGGACTGTGAAGTACATGTACAGTTGAGACGCTCTGTACATGGGACCCGACGGCTTAACGTCCCCTCTTTCTCACGAGGACGGATGCTTCTTCATGCTTCATTTGTGCCCATTCCAAGTGAACCATGGAGGAGAGTGGTATTCTTAATTTAATCAAGAGCCTTATACACGATTAATCCAGAATTAGAGCACCGGCGATAAATCCCAGTAAGTGACCCCACCGTGATTCGCCCCGAATTTGTTGATAGATATTTGCGCCACAGGCAATCACCCTAAACACCGCTATGCCACGCTCTCCCACATTGATTTCTATGGGACACAAAAATTTCTGCTACCACCTGCCAAATAAACTTCAAATCACTTTTTTATGTTCAAATTAGCCCACGTGGAGGGCAAAGCGCGGTTTTAGTCAAACACTTCCTCTCAAACCAAGACATTCTTTCCAAAAATTTATGAGAAAAATATTTGCAAAAACTAGTTCCACAATTGTATGATCCGGATTGGTCATATTAGCCTTTTATTCCAGTTGGGAGGCTTTGTTTTTTTCAGACAGGTTGAGCCAATTTTAAGCTGTTATAAACATAAAGGTTGGTATTTCTGAAAGGGTAGACATAAACTTTAGACCTGGGGTTTAAACCAAGGTTAGTCCCTCAAGGGAACCTTTTTCTCTCTTCACAACATACTCTAAAAGTGTGCTGTCCGGGGGCTAGAAAATTCCCTCATGGATGGGCTGTTCCAGCCTATCCATGAGGAATTTTCTCAACCGTTACATTTAACTTTCACATGTATTTTGAAAAGAAAAAATGGTTCCCTCTTGTTAGGACTACCCCTGGGTTTCAACCCAGGTCTGTTGTCTCCCTTTCATAATACCAACCGCAAAAGACATGTAATGCAGTTTTTAGTTCAGTGCCCATAGTCGTATCCACATGGATGCTGAAACTCCAGAGTTTCGTGTCCTATTGGGGCTTTTGATGAACCGTGTGGACATCATGGGCGTACGGGCTGCCGCTCTGAGGGGGCAAATTTCCCATCCTTGGGAAATTTTCCCTTTCGGTGGGGGGGGTCAAAATGCCAATTTTTCCCCGTCAGAGGGCGGAAAAACGGCTAATTTAGCATGATTTTTGAATTTTTTTTCCTGGCCAAAGTCGTCGGGGGGGGGGGGGGTGGGGGGCAACCTGCCGCCCCTCCTTTTACGCCACTGGGGGTTTACATCCAGATTTTTAAAATCCAAGTGTTATCTGTCTGGGATTATCCCCTAAAAAAAATTAGTGGAAGCTCAAACTCAGCTCAGGAGTGTTTTGGAGTATCGTGCCCATGTGCGCTCTAGTTTCTTTTTGAGATTTTGCATTTCTATAAGAACTCTTTATTATTATTATTACTTATGTGACAGATTTGGGGGACATGAGGTCTCTTTTTGACAAATTCCTGTGTTTAATATCACACGCAAAAGCCACAGCTTCCGGGAATTTTGACTTCCCGGTCTACACTCCGATATAGAAGCAGAAGAGAATGGTTGGGGGATGTGTCAAGTGAAGTAAAATAATGATTTAGTTTTTCACACGCTTCGAATTTGTGCTCGAACCTCTGGGTTTCGTATGCGCAGTTTCAAGTTAACTGGTCCTAGTCAATTACATTTTGCCAAATTGACAAATTATCACATGTTTCTTCTAAATTGCGAATTTCAAAGATTAAATACAATCAATACCTCTTGATGCACTCTTTTCTGTTGGGCTTGGGGGGGGTCTTACCTTAGACCGAGTCTAACTTTAGATCCAGTCTAATATTTGGTGCTTTAGGACCTTGGTGTTTTCTGCATAAAATGTAAAATTAATGCGAACCAAACAATATTACTAAATTTTATCTGTCTGGCCCATTACAGGAATATGCCAAACAGAAACAGAATATGAACTTTCTGGATTATTTATTTTCTTCGGCGATTTTACTCATTTTTAAATTATTTTATATGCTAGTTTTTTGTAAATTGTGCTATTTTTTTACTTGTTGAAATATATTATTCCATCTAACAACGCACTGAAGCACAAAATGAGATGTCAGCTAAACTAAGACCCAATTGGATTCTTACCAATTTGAGCACAAGGATTATGCATAAATGTATAAGCAAGAAATTCGTGCTTGAATTTTTAGAGCGGAGCTGCCTAAGCTGTTTACTCATGCTTGTGTGAGATATATATACAACAGATGGTGAAGATTGGGTAAACCGAGCTACACTGCTCACATGAACAGTTCCCTGGATTGGCTATTTTCTTGTCAGGGCTAGCTTCCAAGAATTGCCGTCATGTGAGAAGAGATTCTCCTGTGCCACGCCCGCTGCCATTTCTTCTCCAGGAAGCGGTTATATATCCTGGCAACACGTGGCATCATTGGGTATTTTGTTGGTTTATTGCGAGGTTGAATGAGAGGCGATTTGGAGCAGTGCAATCTGATGTTATGCACCCAGCTTATAGTTTTAAGTTCTTAGAATTATGCAATTTGATTTTATTTGAGAAAATTATTTAAAAATACAATAGTCACTTTAGTCACATGGATTACATAAAAGTACACGCAATGATGAACTTCATCAAACTGCATGATTTTGCTTTTCCAATGACTCCTGTTGCCAAATACTTTAAACTTAAATTTAAAAACAAATTGTGGTGTAGTTGGATTAGCATTGATAGGCCACAGTGCATACTTTTTTTTCACAAGCCATTTTCGGGATGGTGCCTATTTGAAAATGCATAGTCGCATGACTATGGTGAAAAATGTCAAAACTAGCTCTCCAACTGACCTGAAATATAAAATGATTGTCCCAGTAATGTGTTTTTTTTAATTTAATCATGGATTTGGCAATTTTCCTTTGGAAACGGGGTCATTTTTTTTTTGGAATGGGGGCATTTGGGGTGTGGTATTTGACATACTAAAATCAGGAGGACCATCCAATTTTAACTAACCCTTGGAGGGGGGGTCTTTTTTCTGAATTTCAAATTCTTTTGACTCAAATTTTAAAAAGATACTTGCAAACATTTCTTTAAAGCACAGTTCATATTAAAACCAATTCTCAAAACCCAATGTACTGAGTCAGGCATGGAATGGGAGAATGACACTTTTACAATTACAAAATAATATCATAAGATACTATATTAATAGTTTCTTTATAATGCGTCAAATCTTCGAGAACTAAGAGCGCCATAACAATAAACCCGACAAATCAAACAAACAGCTATGAGCCATGAAAAGCTTGACGAAAAGGTGCGTTTTGAAGAAGCTGAAGGTTGAGTCTTGGAGCTTGGGGGATACTGCGATGCGTTTGGAAGTGAATTCCAAACAACTGACGCAGCGAAATGAATGAGCTTTCACCAGCCTGATTTAAGGTTTGACCCGTGGGAAGTTTCCATAACTTTTCAGATGAATGAACGGAGTGGAAACGTATGGTTGGGTAGTGAAAGCACAGATGACAAGTTAACGGCCAAGGTAACCTTCGACAATGCGTGAAGGCAAAAACGTCCAGTTTTGAATTTTATATGCGAAATTCCACGGGTAGCCAGTGAAGCTCAATCAGCAAAAGGTGTAACTATGGTCATGTTTTCGTTTTCTTTGAAATTAGGCTCCAGTCACCATTTTGGTAGCGTTTTTTTTCAAAACAACGTGTTGTAAGCTGTCAGAGTTGGAATACCAACCAAATGGAATTACAAAAAATCAAGCACGTGAATGGATGATCGAATTACCAGAATCACGGTTGCTTTTTTTCAGATAGTAGGGTGGTCCAATCACCAATCTGTCCTTAAGATAATCTGCGGAACGGCAGATGTACACTATTATTTTCAGACATGGATAAGGATTGATCAAGTCGAACACCGCGATCACTTGACCGAATTTTGAAAAATGATGTTAACATCCAAAATCCGTATCTATTACTACTCTCAATCTGTTAATAACGAGAAGCCGTACCAACGTCCAATCACTCCGTCGTGTCAGTATTAGCATAAGCTTGTTTCCTTTTGTGTTGGTCGCACCCCCCAACTTCCATAAAAGGGAAAAAATGTTTCACTTTTGCATGATTGTTATTTGATAAAAAGGTTTCCAAAACTTGAGAAAAATTTGACAAGGGGTCCGTCCAATATTTGTTGAGGAGATGCGCGTGCGCCCTGCACGCCACCAACAACAAAAAAATCCACTCATGGGGGGGGGGTTTTAGTGGACCCACACAATAACACGCCAAAGTTGTGAGTTCGAGCCTGGGCTGCCAATATTATTGTGTGCCTTTGAGCAAGGCGCTTTATACCTCAATTACTCCTCTCTCACTCCCCAGGTGTATAATGTACCGGGAACCAACAGACACTCATTTACACACTCATTGTGTGGTAGTGGCGAACCTCCCACAGCAAAATTACATGGAGAAGTCTGGCCCCAACACCAAGGAAAGAGGGATGGGCCCTCTGCACACGAGCTTGCTCGTACGACCTTACTTTAGCGTTGTTTCAAAAATACAGAGGACCGGGGGGGGGGGGTTTGCTACAAAAAGTGTCCACTGTTTTTCATTTCGCCCCCTAAATATAAATATATCCTGCATGTGGCTCTGAATGAACAGACATAATTTCAGGCAAAAAGTTTTTTACTAAAATTTTCATGCCTTGAGATGCATGGTGGGGGGGGGGGCGAGATCAGTGTCATAAAATATGATGTTATCATTAGATTCATAAATCATCCACCTTCTTAACCTCACACAATATGGGGAACCCCTTGCAATGTAAAATGACAGCCCTAACTTATAAGTAATTATAAATTCTTTATGCATACATGTGTCTGTTATGTACAAAGTTACTGCACCTAAGTATAATTGTGACATTTTACTGCTATAATCAATTAAAGATTGTATGAGCTGTATATTTGGTACTGATCAAATTACACCTGTTAGGAAGCTTATGATGTCTGTAATGCACATGGAATGGGTGGGCTCATAGCTGGAAGCATTAGGACACGAACTGTGGAAGGGGACTTTAAAATATTGGACGCCATTGCCTGTACGTAACTGCTTTTTGAGAAACCCCGGCACATTATAAGCCTTCACACTGAAACGATTTAAGCCAATCAGCACCCTTATGTGTAACCAGAATATTTTTTAAATAAAATACTCCAGATTGCTTTTATTCTCCGCAGACTATGGAAACTGATGGCGTTTTACACAAGAAAACATATGCCGGAGTTGATTCCTTCGGAATCCACCCTGTTTGACTGGTCTCTAACCTTTGTGGTATTAATACCAATGACGCCCGAGTACTGTGATATTCATCTTATAACACAGTTACAGCAACAACTTCCCCTACAGATTCCTGGATTCTAAGTTAGCCATCATACATTTTCATGCCCCTATCCCGTTTTGTTATGTTATTGTTATGTGCAAATATATCTGTATTTTCCAATGGCCAAGACTATTCTTTGAGGCATATTGAAGAAATGATGCCAGTGCCACTTTAATTGGGGCTATTTTGGTTTATATAGAAAGTTGATCACAATCAGCAAAGTCAAAAGTCACTATAATCATTTATCCACCTCCCCTTATTCCTTCATTTGTTTGCTCCTCCTCCTCTTGTCTATAGGATTTCTTAGTTGAGGTCATACATGCCCAATTTATTTCTTGGCTGGTATTCAACCTGAAAGGCGTCTGATTTTAGGCTTGGGTTTAAACCAGGGGTTAGTCCTACATGAGAGGACCTTTTTCCCTTTCACTACTGTGAAAGTTAAATGCAAATTCCTCATGGTGGGCCGAAAAGGCCCATCCATGAGGAATTTTACACCCATACAGCACCTTTTTAGAGTGTTGGAAGGAAAAAGGTCCCCACCCATTCATGTGGACTAACCCTGGTTTTAAACCCGGGTCTAAAATTAGAATCCCTTTCAGAATACCAGCCCTTTATTTAATCTGATCTCCACTGGTTGACACTTGACTGATATATTAATGTTTTAAAAACTATGGCATTCGAAAGCAAGAAGTCACTGCCAATTGTTTTATACACTCTTACTGTCAGACTTGACAATGAGACGTGCCCTGCATTCCTCTTTGATTTCAAGTACTAATACGTGACAGTTGCGACCTTTTTGAGGAGTTCACCTGCAGGACACGACAGTGTAGCTTAACATCCAAGACTTTATTTATGTAATTTCAACAGGCAAACTTTCAACTGATAGCGGGGCTCTAGGGCAGGCAAATGGCAGTTAAAGATGATAGAAATATAAAGTCTTGAAAGATTCAACAAGAAATTTGTTGAGAGACTTTGATGGTGACAGCAGTCTATCTACCTTTGGTCAGTAAACAGGGGCGACGCCAGGGTAAAATCTTAGGAAGGGCAAAAAATTACACAATTACCTTATAGGTAAAAATCTAATTTTGACATAACTTACTTCCGCTAAAAAACCCCCTGTTTTCATGAATTTTGAAACTCCGCGGGGGGGGGGGGGAGCAAGCATATATTAAATGTTTGTTTGGTAGGGCCTGGTTGGTTTTCACTGGTCCACTTGGGCACATGTGCAAAATCACTAATTCCAGTTCAAGGGGGTTGGGTGGGGGGGGGTGGGCAAGATTCCGAGGGGGGGGGCTGCCCCTTCCCCCTGCTTACAACAACTGAACAGTATTTCCCTCAAATGTTCATTTGCCCAGAAAGGGTAATCAATATAAATGAACTCTTATTGGGAGATGATGCTAATAAAGATCTATACCGAATTGTGTCACATGTACAGTAATTAGGATTGGAAAGGTGTCCTATTCACTCAGACAATATTAATTTTTCTCCATTTCATCTGAAAGGCCCTTGCCAACAAACTGCTACCTTCATTTCAAATGTCATTTGAATCTTATACACATTTCAGTTGGTGATTGTCTGTATAACGTCAAGATGCCTTGCACACATAATTTCCATACTCACACAAATAATATTTTTCTAATGTCATGACGGGAAAGTTCACCCAATATTTGGGCAGATGATGATACAATACAAGGTTTCAAATGATTCAAAAATCTCAAGTTTTGATGGGGTAAATCCCCTTTAAATGCCACATCTAAAACATTAAGACTAAGTCTAATTGCAGGCAATTATTGTAAGAAATATTTTGCAGTCCATGTATCATTCCTTGATTTACAATCTTCTGTAAGTAATCATTTAACACTGTGGCACCTCCGAAATCAATTCCGACTTTAAAGAGAGTTTTGGTCACACCACTTCGTGTTCACAAGCGCGTCGCCCTTTAGTTGATTACGCTGGTTCAAGTCATGTGTTTAGTATCATGTGACATTGAATACTTGAGTGGACATGACCTTGCCAATGCACTTGAATGTCATAAGGTCAACCACTGTGAGCTAATTTTGACTTTGTACCTATCACTATCAATGCATAACTTTGTCGTGTAATTGCATATAACATTTTCCCACAATGCTTCACTCTAGTAGCTCCAACCAAAACTTTTCAGTTAACTTTTTCAAAATTAAAAGGGCACTACCCTATCCTCAGCCTCAACTCCACCACTTACCCCTCATCAAACCTGAGATTTTGAAACAAAAGTAAAATGGTTTGTCCAAAAATTATCATTCTTGGTATGAACACACGCAGGTTTACATCTTGTTTACTGAAGGATCAATTTGAGAGCAAAAAGCTAAAAAAAAATTACTTTTTACGTAATCAAAAGCACAAAGTGATGACAATGGGCCCATGTAACACATTTGTTCCATGCAGGAATTAGCTCCATTCCATTTTGCTAAGCATTCTGGGAAGGCATTATTTCCTGCTGTGGCACCAGGTCAGTAATAAATTCCCGACTATACATGTTTTGCATAGTTTTCATTACAATTTTGTCATATTTGCTGATTTTCTATTTAATGCTTATGCACCATGATTGTGATTGTCAATAGTTTTCTGGATGCCATGCCCATTTGCGTTGGTACGCATAGTAAGACTGTTAAGGACTCTTTTAAGCCTGCTGTCGTGCAAATACCCCAATTGTTGAAATTTTACCGACTGTTCACCCAAAGACCCCATATTTTTGGGAAAAATTTGAAAAATCGAAATCGCCCATAAGAGTCCAACATTTTAAAAAATTTTGCCAAATTTTCACCCAAAGACCTTAACTTTGTGAATATCAATCAAAGTAGCGCATATTCCCCTATTAAGGGCAATTTGCTTCTCTCCCCATAGAGAGATCAGAATCTCTCTGTGCCGTATTTAGGAGTTCGTTTCCTCCATTACCTCCCACTAACAGAAAAGGTTTTACACCTTTGGTAGTTTACTTATGGACCCTCTACATCAAAGGTAGGTAGTACTCTCAAATGTGTGGTATCTCCGCTTTTTCATAGGGGCCAATTTCAGTTTACACAGGGTCAATTTTAAAAACGCCCAATCAGTTGTACACGGTATGCCATTTTGTCCATCTAATTATGAGGATTCCAAAAATGTATAGTTTGTACCACCTTACAGACCATTGGTTTTGGAGTTATAGGTAAAAATGAACAAATGGTAAAGAGTCATCTCAATTTGGGGGGGGTACAAGGGGTCAGCATTAAAAGTTAATCTGATTATATTTAAAGCAGTTGCAAATGATTGCCTGAGGTAAGGACTCCTAAAAAGTATGTTTTGTTTATGTTAAATTTTACCTTACGGAGATAAGGGTCAAAGAAGGGCAACACCAATTGGATTATATTGCCCTATAACCTATTTTGTCGCATAACATGGTACTATGCATTGCAGAATGACCAAACTATCCTTATTTACACATTACATAGATGAACAACTTCTTTCATTTTTTACCAAATTGGGGCAACCTCTGATTTTGACCCTGTACAAATAGAATTGACCTTTTGACCATGTTTAGCCATTTTACCCATAACTCCAACGCAATGGTCATGATCGGCACAATCTATACTTTTTGGGAATCCTTATGATAGACAACAATATGAGCTACATTTCCACACGATTGGGCATTTTAAAAATTGACCCCTGTGTACCTTAAATTGGCCCCTATTGAAAAAGTGAACACATTTGAGAGTACTACCTACCTATCATTGTGTTGAGGTCCATACTAACTACCAAAGGTGCCAAACCTTTTCTGGTAGTGAGAGGTAAACTAATGATGTTTTACCTGTGTCCTAGCTCCTCCTCTAGAAGACCCCCTAATCTTTGCATGTTTCTGGTTCCCAAATTCCCCTTGGTTGTCAAAAGCATTAGCTTTTCATCCCTATCCATTTCATATGCAAGTCCACCCAGTTTGCTCTATTAAATTCCTCATCTAATTTAACACTATTTTTTACCATCGTTCCAAATACATCTGTACAGACATCGTAGAATTCCAAACTTAAGCTGATCCTTGTTCTGATATGGCTGCTTATCTTACATTACTCCATCTCTATCCCTGTGTGATGATGACGGATTTGCGAAGATGATGAAGTAACCAAGAATGATCTCCCAAGGATGAAACTGTTGGGATGGATTCAGAACAAGGTACCATAACTGCCCCTCAAGAACTTCAACAAGGATGGGAATATGGCCGTGCCATTGTTGCACTGTTGTGGATCTGTGGCACAGTACTGTATTATATGTAGGCTGTAGCGTTTAAACAAGTGGCATTTCGTTACATAAGCCCATTTATTTTTGGTTTATAATTCAAAGATAATCTTAATCATTATTTTCAATAATTTCAGTTGATTCCGAGCTATGTTGCATTTTGATGTTTAGCAGCGATTGAGTTTGTATCGCGCGCCCCATAGCCCACTGTGTTGTACATTTCTTGTCCGTAAACGGACAGAAAGTACAAAGTTACAAATTTCTTCTAGCGTGGATCAATTTGAACTAATATTATTCCTTAGGCACACATACTATACTTGGGCCAACGTTTCAGATGATATAGAACTCATTGCTTTGAGGTAAATCGGGGGGGGGGGGGGGGAGGAACAAGGCTATGGAATCAAAATGGACCTTCTATTCATCTGAACAAACATTCCATCTTTTCTTATCATGGCTCTGATTGGCTAAATATATCAGATAACACAATGTTATAACCAATAAAATCGGCTTGTAGACCTTACAAGGTTTAAACGAGTTGTAGTACATGCTGCAAAACAGCAACAAATTTGCAGTTTTCTTAAGCTTGTACCCGCATAGGTTCAACTCTTCACCTGAAATTCACTACCTTTTAACAGAACAGTCTCTTTGCATTTGATGATTTTGACCCAAGTGATTATTTGAGTAAAACATAAATACTTACAAAAGTGGGGCTTTAAAATATTGAAATAAACAACAAGCCAATAAAAAGCAGCAATATATTTTTGGACAACCATTTAATCATTGGAGAGCCAAATACTCCCAAACCTGTAAATGTTCACGCACACTATATTTTATTTTCACACTTCAAGCAGACTAACCCACAAAAATAAACCAACATGAAATATGGAAGATTGTGTAATAAAAGCTGAAGATTGTAAATATTGAGTGAGGGAGTTTAAATTGGCAAAATGATAAAAAATAATCGTATGTTGTCATTCTTGTTCCTGAACACAACCTTTACCAAACAGGGTTGTTTTATATTTTGAGTATTTGTCCAAGTAAGCTTTGATTGATTTAAAAATTAAACTTAAGGGTTTAGAGGATACTGAAGAGAAAAGGCACTTCTGCGTACTGTGGGCATTTGCACCGCCCCCATTTACACACTCGCAGTCAGAGCGTAGGAGATCTTTTCTAGGTGAGACGTGATGCATGGACAGTTGAAGTTCACCGAGGGAATGTTTGCGTGTTGTTTGTTAGTTTTGCTTGTTGCAGGTCACGTTTGTAAAGACAAATTTGCCAATCACATGAAGGTCCGAATTGTTTCATGTGGAGGTGCGTGTGTCGTGTGTGTGGTGGGGGGTGGTAGGGGAGGGTCACCGAATTGCCGACAAATCGCCCTTGTACCGACATTAAAACGAATAACAGATAATAACGACACAAACATGTTAGAGGGGGGTCGCTGGAGTGTCTTGTACCCATGTTTAATAATCACGTTGCCCAATTTTACCAACGGATGTTGAATTGTTGACCCTATTTGACGAATGGAGTGTCATGACCACCACCAGCCGGAGGTAGGTCCCTGTTCATGACACGCAGTTTCTTAAATTTGGTGGTTGTTTATGAAAAATGTTAGAAACTTCTGTTGCTGTTTGCCTTAAGAGCCAATATCTCACAATCTTCCAAAAGAATGAGCACACATTGCCATGGCTTAATTTCTAAAATGTAGTTGTATTAGAACTTTCAGATAGGTAAAGGGCTTTTCTTTCGCCTGGAGCCAGGAAGAGAGGGGAATGCTTTTCGGGATCTTAACTTGTAAGTAAGAACCCGATTTTATAGGAAAACGTATGAAATGTGTGGGGAAAATTTTGGCGATCCTGATAAAAATAGATCCTTTATTCCAACTATCCCTGTCTTATGTGTGCCCCGATTCACCTAATAAAATTTTTATATGTCCGTGTAGGGCCTATATTTTAAACAATGGTCTCTGCCTAATTTGAAACAAAAATCGCTGCACTAATACTGCTCGCTCGCTCGCTCGCTCACTCCCATCACTCACTCACTCATCACTCACTCACTCACTAACTCACTCACTCACTCACTCACTCAACTCACTCACTCACTCACTAACGCACTCACTCACTCACCACTCACGCACTCACTCACTCACTCAATCACTCACGCACTCACCACTCACTCAATCACTCTAACACACTCACTCACTCACTTCACTCACTCCGCACGCACTCACTCAATCAATCACGCACTACACTAACGCACTCACTCACCTCACCGCACTCCTCACTCACTCTACTCACTCACTCACTCACTCACGCATCACTCACTTCACTCACTCACTCACTCACTCACTCAACTCACTCACTCACTCACTCACTCACTCACTCACTACACTCACTCACTCACCTCACTAAATCACGCACTCACTCACTCACTCACTCACTCATCATACACACCAAGTTTATTGCTTCTGCTGTCAACAAGAGCCAAATTATGGGTTTGCACTTATCCTGTGCGTACAATACGAAGTCGAAATAGGTAAATAGGACGCACTTGAGGCGAAAATTGCAATTTTTAGGCCTATTCATCGTTTTTATTGGTGCGCCTAAAAGATCTTATAAAGGTTCTTAACATAAGTAGAAACTCAAAAATCGTTCGATTTGTTAGATTTTATGCCTGGAAAGCGGGGCAACATTTTTCGGTTTTCCCATAGGGGGAAAAGCTATGTACAAAATTTTGAAATTAAAAAAAAAACACTTTTTGAACAGCCTATAGCTCAAAAACGAAGTCAGTGACCCCCATTTTTTATTTCAGATTTGTCACCTACATCAATTAAAATACCATATATCCAAAAATGAAGAAAATTGTTCGATTATTTTAATTATCCTCTATAACCCTTAAAAAAAAAAAAAAAAAAAAAAAAAAAAAAAAAAAAAAAAAAAAAAAAAAAAAAAAAAAAAAAAAAAAAAAAAAAAAAAAAAAAAAAAAAAAAAAAAAAAAAAAAAAAAAAAAAAAAAAAAAAAAAAAAAAAAAAAAAAAAGGAACAAGTATAACTGTATTATTAAACCGTACAAATGGCAAATGTGAAAACAATCTAATAAGTGTAAATCGGAAACTAGTATTTGACGTGAAAGTAGAAGAAAGGCATGCCCATCTCAAGCTGGCAATGCTGTCAAATTTGGAAACCATAGCCACGTGTAAACTAGAGAAAAGTCAAATTGAATTTGATATTTTTGAAATATGACTGAGGATTAGCATAAATTAATTCAAGTAGTAGGTGTTTACACTGAAAACAGATTTCCGATTCGCTTTAAGAAAAATTCACGAACAGAAATTTGCCGTTTCTAGCCCCGCCGTTAAATTACAATTGGGGATCCTGATTCTAATTTCAAATTTGCTTCTTTAGAGACAAGCACTTAATTAAGCACAGGTATAGTTTACTAGACAATTACCAACACAACTGCAAAAATCTCAAATTGAAAATTGGGGGCGCTCTTCAAAAATGTGCTGGTATTGCTTTAATGTGTACAGAATTATTTGTAATGATTTGTGAAATAAGGACATCTTATGGTGAAATTAACCTGCTTCTTCTTGTTGAACATTTGTTGGAGCAGTTAGGCAAAACATTTTGTATAGAAAATCTTGGACTCGACCTTTCATGATCAAATCTCATTTAAATATATCTTTTGAAGAGTTGGCCTTGGATATTTTTGTTTATTTGGAAACAACATTCATCAACATGGGCTTCAATAAGTTTGAAGGCTGGAAATTAATCTTGAAACCTTGGCTTATGGCAGCTTAAAATAACCTGTTTGAAAGCAAAACTAAATGATTTTCATTGACCTAACAAAATGATTGGGAATTGAAGTATTTTTAAGATTGTACTCCTGTGCAAAAAAAAAATCACTTTTGCACGTAGTATACATATAATCATATCTACTTATTAGTGAGACATTATTTATGCTGAGGGACTGGAATGGGGGAGTTGAGGGGAAATATGAAGGAAAAAATTGTAAGCAAGAGGGGGAATACAAAAATTTACAACAAGGAGAGGGAGAACATGAACTGTTCATTGGTGAATGCAAAATTTTTTTAACGGAAGCGAAGGGGGAACACACATTTTTTTGCCGGAAAAAAAAGTTGAAATCCTCCATTCTGTCCTCCCTGGCATAAATATTGACCTGTCCCTTAGTAGTGTGTATGATGTCTGGTTTCCCCCAGAGGGTATATTGAGTCAGTCCCACAATGCACCAGTTTTGGGAAATTTTACCTCAAAGGGTCATGTGACCCCACATAATCCTATTTTTAACACATAAAACCCCTGACATTTAGAGTCACTTTAGCCCACAAAGTGTTAGTACTTAGGAACTTTTTACCATGATTATGAAATGTCCTCAGGTTCGTAAACTTTTGCAACACTTTAATTCCCTAAGTACTGACATGTGTTTGGTACAGTACATTTATTGGAACATTGCAGTGCATTGTGGGATTGGTTCAAAACACCCTCTGGGTTTTCCCCATAATTATTTCTGTACAATATTTATGAAGTGAATAAAACTACTCTTTTCTAGACCCCATTTCTTTTGTATTGCATGACCAAGGAATTCCAAGGATTACAGGTGTGTTTTGTGACATTCTTAATCCATGGAGCAAAGGAATTACTCATTTTTTTCAAATAGAAACATTCGTTACCAATAAAGGTACAATAGTGGGGGGTTGTACAGGAGGATATATGCCAGATAAGGTCAAAAGTCAGACACATACTTCTGAGAAGTCTCTGAGAATCCGTCATCAGTTAGGAATGATTTAAAAGACAACATTAATGAGCGTGACATTTTTTTGTTGTCAACATGTATCTGAGCAACATTAATCTCCTGGTTTAAATTCTTGTGGTTGTTAAACTAGTAAAGTGGCCCCCACATGTCTATTGAACATGCCCCACTTAAGTGTAGTCTAAGAACTGGATGTGAACTCAGAATAGGTCATATTAAAGGGATACAGATGTGCTCAGATGTTTCAGGTTAAAGGTTGTGGCAGTTGTAGTAAAGAGACATCTTGGACCACATGCAGTGCATTACACCAAGGACTGTTCCACAGTTAGTTATTTCTTTAGAATGTGCACGAAAACACGCTATTTCATGATTAACCAATAATACAAACAAACGCCCAGCAGGCTGACCGATGTTTTCCACGTACTCCATTTACATCCTTGGGACTTCTATATGAATGTCTACCTGACAGTTGAATTGATCGGTGGTTCAATAAGGATACATATGTAAGGCCATTGAAAGTCCATGTTATGTTTAAGAACTTTTTGCCCAAATCATAATTGAGGCAAACTCTATCATTTTTCATGACTCATTATCAAACTTTGAAGAAGAAGAAACAGCCATGCACCAACCTTCAAGCATGTTCTGATTAGCTACAATGTGTCAAACAACCACCTACATTTAAAACTGATTTTGCAACTGTTCTTTGGTTTTAAAAGTAACTAAATAACACTTCACAAGATGTGTAATCACAAGAAGAAACCTTGATATATTTCTTTAAAATACAAAAAATGACACCTTTTTAGGGATTTCAGATCTAAAACGTTTGGGCAGGAGAAAATATAACACGGGAGGGTTACGGGAAAACATAATCATCGACTTTCATCCGTCTAATATCCAATCCAAAGAACATGGTAAAAGAAAACTTAAGGTCTTACAACTAGGTTATTTGATTGGGTTACTAAGACGGGTATATCATCGTATTATGTAAATGGGCCAATCAGAGCGACACTGTAGGAAAAGGTGTATATTCCTCGAGGGTTAACACTGATAACATTAATTGTGGTATTATCCTCACTTTGATTTTCCAAGAAACAGGAATAGGAACTGGAAGTTACAACTTTGAATATGGCTATATCAGTCCTTTCCCCTGTTAATAGTGGGCATATTTAACCAGATTTTGTTTGCATTGATAATCCAGACTATAATTATACAGATGAGTGCAATCTACAGATTAAAGTTTTGGAGCATTTGTCAACTTTAGGAATTAGCGAGAAAAAGTGGTATTTTGTTGCCAATTGTTGAATGTTTTGCATTCTTGCGTTACTTCTAAATTAATATCACTTAATGCAACCATACTTCTCTTATCCTAATTAGCACCCATGTGCAGCATGCTCAAACTCTTAAAGGTCCATGGTCAGATACGGGCTAATAGCCTCGTTCAAAGGACCCCAAATTTTAACGGAAGTTGTCAAGATTTTGGCTTATAAGAGAAAGCTACTATTATCATTTACCTGTGGAAATCTTAGGCAGCTAATAAGTGTGGTTCTGAATGCTTATGAGCCAAATTATGCCCCATTTGGCGACCCAATATTCCGTTTACACAGTCCTCTCTGGGGCTTACAAAATCACGTTGTTAGCTATCACATCAAAAAGGGTTGAAAATCGCGCGACGCAACTTTACAGATGGCCGGGGTTTGGGGTTGAATGCATTCGATCAAGATGAACAAAATTATAGACTTCAATCGGGCCAACCCCTTTAAGACCTCCATTTGATCGCAAATCTTTCATCTTAGCCAAAATTTGAATTAAAAAAAAATTCACCTTCACATTCTCTTCATCTTGTCCCAAATTACAGTTCTCAAGGACATAAAGTGATCCACAAATTCAGTTCTAACAAACCAATTTTCACAAAAATAACCTTCAGTTCAAACAAGCACCAAGCTTCAGTGCTTGGGGTACCACACACTTACACCAAACCAACACTTGAGCTGCCACCTTCATGGCCAGCACCACCCTACACCCAGGTTCCGAGAACTGCATCTCTAACTCAAACGAATTCATAGAATTCCAGAAGATTAAGACAAACTTTGTATTTATCTCTTACGGTCTTGTCCGATTGGAAGATTGGAAGGCCCAAGGAAAGCCTTGAAGAATGACTAAGGAAGCTATGGATCTGGCCCAGGATTGGCTGGGAGTACCTCAGGTAAGATTAACCCGTATTACGAACACAAGTAGTTTTGGATACCTGGTTATACTTGTCCATTCCTTCCTCTACAATGCGTTGTAATCAGAACATTTTGAAATATTAGCGGCCAATTCGGTTTATTAGGATTGCAATTTTATCAAAACATTGCTGCAAATACTATTTCACGAATACAAATTAAATTGTTTTACATTTTAATCTGTTAAATTAACCCATTTGTAAGCCGGCAGAATTTGCACCACTTACTGGTGGCCCTCTGGATGTGTCCAAGAAGGTTTAAAGAGCCATGAGATTTCCAGAAAGAGCGCCCCAATCCCCCCCATGTTTTTTGAACCTGGGTTTTTGCATATTGGAATGCTTTCACCAATGTACTTAGATCACAACTGAAATGAATAAGCCGACTTACACCATCTTATATAATATAATGAATGAATTTGGTACTTTCTGTCGTGCACGCACAGGAGAAAGTCAAAGCACGGTGTTCTTTTGGGACAATTACGATAGTCGCAAGTTCAAAAAGGGTTTGCTGTTTTCTTTTGTACTCTGTTTGTCCAATAAAACTCGGAATGTTCTTGGTAGGTGGTTCTACAATCGATCCTGTGCAATTTGTGAGCAAATTGTTACTAAAAAAATCTTAATCCTGTCAACTTAAAAGGACAAGGCAATTGCCAATTCATAACTGTCTACAACCACGTTCAATTGTGGCTGTGTTGTTTTGCATTCACTAAAACGTGTGTCATGATACGGCAGTAGTAATATGTTTATTCAGCACAGTCAGTACTAGGCTATACTCTTAATGATAAAAACAATCATTTTGATGGTACAGAAAAAATGGAGGCCTAAAGTTAGGTACAACTTTAATATAATTAATATTTCACCGTGGATAATATCAAAATAACCAGAGAAAATTCTGGTAATAAAGACCACAAAATAAGTAACCTTTCTTTCTACCTTGCAATCTAACTAAACATTGACCATTTTGACATGACAAGAAAACATTATACAGCTATTGGAAAAATGCGGTGTTGGTGTTGTGTTGCCTTCTGTTTTGTTGTTGCAGAATATGCTCGTTCAGGTGCTGTCACATACATTAGATGGTGGCCACCATAGTGCTTAAGTAGTCCTGAAAAAATAATCCACTTAAATCTTAAGAATGATCATTGCAACCTGAATGGGGGGGGGAAAAAAACTTTGTTTTTTTTTGTCCTAATTTTAAAAAAAGCAAAAAACTAAAAAATTAAAAAAAAAAAAAAAAAAAAAAAAATTATAATGCCAATTTTAACATAGCGCCAGAAATGAATGTTGAATTTAAAGTTTCATTCATGCAAGGGATTGGAGTATTTCTAAAGCCAAAAAGTTTGTTTACATACAATAACCGACCGACCCTAGAAAAAACCTGCGACTTAAAGGTGCAACGAGAGATTTCACATACGTCCTTAAAAAAAATCGAAAAAGTACGGATTTGTTGCCTTGAAGTAAAGCTTCCATCAAAATATCCCATCTGAAAGGATTTTTAAAAAAGCTGAAAAAGTTTCTTTGGTACAAAAATGTGCAATCTAATTTACGTATAGGAAGCAATATGAAAATTCAGCCTATGTTTTACATTGAAATTATACAGCAATCAAATAATGTTTTGTGGGCGCCGCTATAGCTGGCAGGAACCACTTAGCAATCCGTTATGCGTGTGTATGGGGTGTGTGGTTGTGTGTGGTTGTTTGGGGATGTGGTCCTTGTGTCAAAATGTTGTATTTTTTTTTTTTTAATTGACCTCAATTGAAAAGTTTACTTCAATTGGAACCAAAATTCAGTCATAGGTGCCACATGGGATCCCTCATATGTGATGAGGGTCCCAGTTCGTGTTGAAAGGTCAAGGTCATGTGAGGTTCAAGTTGAAAATGGGACTAACACCTAAAATTGGAACATTACTCTAAATTGAAACTTGACGTTCAAGGGAACAAACTTTTGCATAGGTGCACAATGCGATCCCGCATATGTTGATGAGATCAAAGGTAACATGCCAGGGTCAAAGGTCCTGGGGCGGCCCACAGCTTATATTCTTTGAATATAGAGCTTGGACCCTTGCGCGCAAGCCGAGACCGCGGGAATTCTAAGTTTTATACTTTTTAAGACAGTTCTATACCACCAATACAATTGTAGAAGTCGATGAGTGTCTAAATGTCGATATGAAAAAATTACTATTATGAACAATATTTGGGTCTTCAAAATCTCTCGTTGCACCTTTAATGCAAAATTAGCCCCAAATACAAAAAGTCTGCCAAACTGAATGCATGATTTCATTACAATTTATTAATGTTACCAATGCAAGATGAAAAAACATCACAAACAAGACAACAAACAAGTCAAAGCTCTGCTATGTAATTGAAAAATAGCTTTATAGAGTAGTATGTGCATCACAGTGTTCATCTTAACAAAAACTTGCCAGATCGACCCAAAATATTTTCCCTCTTTTACGGCAAACAACATATTTTTTTAGGCTATAATTGTGGGCCTTGCACTAGAAGTGCAATAAAGAACAGTAGGACTAAGTTGATGAACATTAACCTGTCCAAATATGACATTAGAATCACTCAACATTTTTGTAAGGCCATGGCATATGTGTAGCATATACAGCCCCCACAGCAATTGTTGTAACATGGTAAACACAAGGAGGTTGTTGAAAGTTTTGAATATATTTGCAAACAAACAGAATACTTAGAGAGATTGAAAAAAATCCATTATGAAATGTTGATGGGGTCAGTCAACAATACCTGTGTACTCCTGTTTTTCTCAGGGAATGCTCATATGGAAAGTTTTCATCTGAAACAAATTTAGAGAGTCCCATATCTGTAGCTTGTGATCCGGGGGGGACTCCTGCCAAGTTCCCGCAGTCAGTTGGGAAACCATCAAGAAAGGAAAAACAATGTTAAACGAGAAGAACCTAGCAAAAAGTGCAAGAAATCTGCTGCATGAAACACAACAAACAGTTCAGCTTGCATTATGGCACCCTGGGAATTACAGTAGGTGTTTAAGCCAAAAAGAGCAGAGCATTTTTGGTTGTCTTGGTAAACAAGTCAGTAAAATATCAGAAGTACGTGCAGACAGTATGTTGCACTACTGCACGCCCAGCCGACTAATTTTCCCATTCAAGCGGAAATGAACTTTGACTACACAGTGGAAGGTGACCAAAGAAACACGTAACAATGGACTACATAGGGGCGGTGAAACATGGACGGCAAAAGTTATGCCTCAAGGAATGTTGTGTGCAAGCAGGATATTGGTGTTGGGCTAATATGGATCATTGTGGCAATAGTAAAAGGGGAAATAATTGCAATAAAATTTCAGTGCATGTAATCTCTACGTGTTGTCTTCAGTTTTGAAAGTTTGCATTAATTCATTACAACTGGGGGTGACTAACAAGATATATCTTGAACCAGATGTTTGGCTTATTTTGAAAAGAATGAATGACATTCCTTTGGAATTCTTCAAGTGATGTAGTACTGCAATTATTTAAGTAACCTCATAAAAGATGCCCCCTAATCAATGGGGCCCAGGAAGTTCTTTGACCCTTTAAGAGTAAGGGGGTATTATTATGACGTCTTAAACCAATAATAGAAACAGTCCAGCTTTTTTTACTTAATAGGATAGATCCCCCTATGACAGGGGCGGCACAAGGTAAAATTCTTTTTTAAGAGGGGTGAAAATTACACAATAACGTATTTAGATAAAACTAAACCCTTATTTACTGAATTTTACTTAAAACACCTTTTTTTGGTGAATTTGAAACCTTTTATGGGGTCGCTGCCCTTACCACCCCCTGGCACAGCACCCCAAAACAAATCTCAGCCAAGTATCTTTCAAAAAGAGAGACACGCCCTCTATTTTCTTAGTGTTGAGATTTTGACATATTTGTTTTTGAAAAAACTAATAAATACATCTCAAAGTGACTGGTTAAAATGACTCCGTTATTGGAAAATCCTAAATTTGTGTTTTCTTAATGTTGCAGATTTGAAACATAGTGTTTGTGTAAAACCTCAATAAATACTCAACGGTGACTTGGCCTATAAATGACCGTTTTATATTGAAATTATAATTTTGGGGCGCCCGCTATAGCTGGCAGCCCAGGACCACTTAGCAATCCGTTGTGCTGTGTATGTGTGTGTGTGTGTGTGATGTTTGGATGGTGTGGCGATGTGTGTACCTGTGTGTGTCACAAATGGTAAGTTTTTTTTAATGACCTCAATTGAAAAGTTTAACTGCAAATGGAACAACAATTTGTCATAGGTGCACATGGGATCCTCATAGGTTGATGAGTCAAAGGTCATGAAAGGTCAAAGTTCATGTGGACGGTCAAGTTGAAAACTGGGCCCCTAAAATGTAAAATTGAGCTAAAATTGAAATTGAAGTTTAATTGGAACCAAATTTGTATCATAGATGCACCATGCGATTCCCTCATATGTTGATGAAGATCAAAGGTCATGTGCCAGGGTCAAAAGGTCATGGGGCGGCCCACAGCTTATATTCTTGAAATATAGCCGAGCGCGAAAGCCGAGAACCGCGAAATTCTAGTTGTTCATAAAATTTGAGTTCTTGCTACAATTGACATGGCTTTCAGAAGTCTTTCATTGATCCTTTTACAAGTGCCTGACCTTCTAAACTTTGCAGAGCAAAATGGGTTTGTGCTCCTTGAGTGTTGAGCTATAATCTTGCATTTAACGGGCAAAATCAGACAAAAATGTTTTTGTCATAGTTATCTAGATATAAGAAATCTCGGGTATATGGGCCTTTTATACCTTTCAGTTCTACATGTTTCAACAGATCTTCTGCATGGGGCAGTGATTGACCGACTTGACTTAATGTTTC
>JAMKCH010034467.1:0-30539 GCA_023653785.1 Ophioderma brevispina | reverse complement strand
AGGGAAAACTATTTCATATTTTACTATGATGATCACAGTTTAGATAAACTATGTCCAAACTCATTCGTATTTGGGATATTCCCTTTCACCGTACTTCCCCTATGCATTCATTTCACAACCAATTTCTTTTTCCACCACTTGTACTACAGTATTCATTTAATAAACGACAAATTAAACTTTCATCAAACCTTTATCACTTCATTCAAAAAACAAGTATAAATTTTTATTTCAAAAAACTTAAAAAAAAAAAATTTATGATTTATGTGCACACAAATACCCTTTGATCATCCATTATAACTATTAGGAGAGACTCTCCTGCCCGGGAGAGGGAAAGCAAGCAAGAATGACTAGAGATTGCTCCATCTATATCAATAACTAGTATTTGACTTAGAATTTTCTCCACTGCTCCAGAGCACATTTGCCATATGCTCCGGACCATTTGTGGCGTATTCATATGACTCTCTGTAGCTCTTTGACTTAGAATATTTTTCCAGATTTTTTGCTCCAGGGACCTATGCTCCCTGACCACTTCCCTCAGGACCATATGGTCCGGAAGCATATGGTCCTGGACACTGGTCTGGGCATAATTTCCGGCCAAATCTCATAGAAGCAAACTGGACTTCCAAATTGCTCCCTAAACATTATTTCCACCGACCTAAAAACATACCCTGAAGAAGTATGTTTTGTCTGTTTTTGCTACACTAAAGTATTTTTGTCAGTTTTTGTTACTAACCTGTAAGCAATGGCATTGTGTCGTTTAATAACCTTATAGTTCTTGTTTATGCTTTAACAAATATTTTTAATTTTTTGATCTTTTTTGATTGTTAGCTTATTTGAGTATTTCACGTACATCCAATTCAGGGTTTAGAAAAACATACCTTTTTTCTACTGAAGCTTTTTTTGATACCCTATCAATGTACGCGAGACATCGTCTGTTTGGAAAAAAGATACCCTTTTTTACGCGTTTTCTTGGTTCACGCACATATATCCACCTTGATACAAGTGGCCCCCCGGGAGAGTGTTTTTTTGGTCTTAGACTTAGTTATCATTTTTTTGTTGCGAGGGGGACTATAGAAATTGCTATCCTCCGTGAGTGTGTGTGTGCGTCCCGGCGATATCTTGGGAACTAAGCAAAGTGTTGGAATTCCATCTTCGCAACATAGATTTATCTCATGTAGGCGGTGGATGAGTTAGGAGATGGGTCAAGTGCCATGGGTCAAAGGTTAATGTGTAAAAATAGGGTCAATATGGGCAAAAATAGGGCTAAATCGCATTGGAGCAAGTATGGGTGTCCATCTTCGCACCATAGATTCACTCAAGGTAGGCTGCGGATGAGTTCGGAGGAGGGTCATTGCATGGTCAAGGTCAAATAGGGTCAAAATGGGTAAAAAGGGAGTAAATTGCTATAACCTTATCTGTTGTGGTAGGATGATGAACTGGGTGTGGTGTGGTCAAATTCATTGCTGACATTTTGGAAGGTCCATTTGAAGGTCATGCGGAGTAATTCAGTCAATCACTAAATATGTGGTAGGCGGGTGAAACTTGGGTAAGGTGTGGGCAACATTCAGTGCGGAATTTTTTGAAGGTCATTTGAAGGTCATGCGGAGTAATTCAAGGAGGTCAAATCACTAAATTAATGGTTGGTAGGAGGATGAAACTTGGTAGGTTTTGGGTCAACATTCAGTGGCCGACATGTTTGAAGGTCATTTGAAAAGGTGCATGCAGGGGTCATTCAAGGTCAAATTCAAAACATATATTAGGTAGGAGGATGAAAATTGGTGGGTGGTCAACATTCAGTACTGCAAATTATGAAAGTCATTTCAAGGTCCATGTCGGCATTGCGGGTCATCCAAGTCAAAAAATCTCTAGACATGTGGTAGGATGGTGGAAATTGGTGTGCGTGTGGTCAACATTCAGCAGTGACCAAAACTTTTGAAGGTCATTTCAAGATCATGAGGGGTCATCAAATTCAAATCAACTAAATATGGTGGTAGGAGGAAGAAACTGGGTGGGTGTGGTCAACTTCAGTACCAACATTTTTTAACGGGGTCATTTCAAGGTCATGGCGGGGTCATCCAGGTCAAACACTAACATGTGGTAGGAGAGTGAAATTGGGTGCGTGTGGTCAACATCGTGCCAAACTTTTGAAGGTCATATTCAAGATCATGAGGGTATCCATCCAATTCAAATCACTAAATATGTGGTAGGAGGATGAACTTGGTGTTGGTCAACATTCAGTGCCAAAAGAATTGATGGTCCTTTCAAAGGTCATCAATGGTCATTCATGTCAAATCCTTGCACATGGTTGTATGGTCAGGAAACCTAGTGAATGTGGGTCAAATCACTAAATTAATGGTTGGTAGGAGGATGAAACTTGGTAGGTTTTGGGTCAACATTCAGTGGCCGACATGTTTGAAGGTCATTTGAAAAGGTGCATGCAGGGGTCATTCAAGGTCAAATTCAAAACATATATTAGGTAGGAGGATGAAAATTGGTGGGTGGTCAACATTCAGTACTGCAAATTATGAAAGTCATTTCAAGGTCCATGTCGGCATTGCGGGTCATCCAAGTCAAAAAATCTCTAGACATGTGGTAGGATGGTGGAAATTGGTGTGCGTGTGGTCAACATTCAGCAGTGACCAAAACTTTTGAAGGTCATTTCAAGATCATGAGGGGTCATCAAATTCAAATCAACTAAATATGGTGGTAGGAGGAAGAAACTGGGTGGGTGTGGTCAACATTCAGTGTCTCAAAAGAATTGATGGTCATGTCAAGGTCCTGCAGGGGTCTTCAGGTCAAATCCTTGCACATGGTTGTATGGTCATGAACCCTAGGTGGATGTGTCAAATCACTAACATGTGGTAGGAGGATAACTTGGGGGTTGGTCAACATTCAGTGGTGGCCAACAATTTTGGAGGGCATTTCAAGGTCATGCAGGGTCCATTTAGGTCAATCACATAATCATGTGGTAGGGAGGGATGAACTTGGTGCGTGGAGGTAAATTTGTGCCGAAAATTTTGAAGGTCAATGCCGATGGGAGAGTCTCAGTGGTTCAAAAAACACTTATTTCCATCACAATCTTCCCTGAAGATTGTTTCTTGTTCTTTAATACTGCACGGCGGGGACCTTTGTGGTTCTGGAACCACCTTTTTGAAAAAGTGATCGTGGCCGTTTATGTACACGAAACCCTGTGAATGTGTAATTTGGAAATAATTTGGAATAGCGAGTTGAAAAATCTTGGTTACCATTGATAAACTTAGAATATCCGTCGATAAAAGCATGTTTCTTGCGAGAATTCAAAAATTATTGATTACAAAAACTGGAATAATCCCCGGGAATAATCATCAAAATTCTTGAATGTTGGCTAAAAAGCGGGTTCTTCGATCTATTTTCTTGGGATACACCGATTAATACCCCAAAAGTCTGTCATACACGCTTGCGGAGCTACTGCAAGCGAGTGCAGCTACTGCAAGCGAGAGGTTTCCCGTGAAACCTTAATGTTGCTGTCTCCAACTTTATTTACAGAACTTTTAGAGTTACCGGACGATGAACGGAATTCGAATGTTAGGTTCGCACGCTCTGTATAACATCTTAGTAGATTGCAGGTGAAATTAATACCCTTGGTAACGTTGAGAGTATTTGTATTGGCAGTAATTATCTCAAATTCTAATAAATTTCGCAGGATTTTTGAGATATTCAAAGCATATCACAGATGTGTTATTTATATCGTCCTTTCTTGTTTCTCTCCATACCATTGCCTTTTTCGCCTTCTTTGTTTCTTCTCTCTCTTCTCTTAGATATTCCAAGCATTTGCACGAACGTGCTATAAGTATTACTTATATTGTTCTCATTGTTTCCCTTGCTCTCTCGTCTTTTTCTCCCGTCCTCCTCCCTCCTCCTCCCTTACCCTCCTTTCTCTCTCTCCTCCACAGTCACTCACTGCTTCTCCTCTCTCTCTCCTCTCCTCCTCTCTCTCTCTCTATATATATCATATTATCTAATAATAATATATATAATATAGTTAAAGTGTTCATATGCCAATTTAGATGACCTCTATCAATTTGTTAGCGTATACAATTATGTCTTACACCAGTATCATTATACCATTATAATATGAGCTCAGCCGTTAAGATGTGTGAACACCCATTGATTAGCAAGATTGATTAGCAAGGTTGGGTGGATCTAATTCAATAAACGGAATTGGTCTGATCTTTGTATTGAACAGAGAATAGTAATTTTGCCACAAACGCTGACTTTATATAAATACCTATTTATCAACAACAAACACAAAACATTGTAAACACAAGATCGAATACATATCCAGATAATGTTAGAGTTTGGCAATTTGGGTCATCAATTCATTATAATGTGACATCATTTTGAAATAAACTAGGGTTTAATGATCATGAGCATCCAATTTACATTGAAACCAGCTATGGGGATACGATGATTCCGTGGCATGACAAGCAAATGTTTTAATGCACTATTTTAAAGCCAAATTCTTTGATCAGTCTACAGGAACTTTTGGCTCGTTTTCATGTGTTAGTCCGATTCTTATCTTTTCTTCCCTTCTATTGCTGCAAAAATTCAACTGATAAGATTGCTCATCATGTATATTTTGCCAGTCTCCAACATTACGTATTGGTATCTTTACATGTTTTCCTGGGGTTGATGTTAAAACCGATGCAAATACACGTCCCATGCTTGGCTCCATGTTGATACCACACCCAACCCCTTGTTTTGTCGGGCGTTGTTTTAGCAAATCTTGATTTTTCTTGAGTAAATTCCTCATGAATGGTTATTTTTGATCCTTTCCATGTCCTTCCTCTGTTTAATCACAGTAACTGCGACTTGAGCTGTGAACTTTAAACAAGGATGGCTCGGCCCTTTTTGCCACCTTGTTACTGGTTTGCCCACTCTATGACTACGGTCAAAATCTCGTATCCCCTCTTAATGGTACTCTCCCAGTTTGTCTTTCACCATCGATTTAATTACTTCTGTTGTATCTATCTTCTTCTCCTCCCGTCTGGTACCCATTTCCTTAGATTTATTCTACTCCCTACTCTCAGATCATTGCAGATCAGTTTTTATTCTTGATAGTTGTAAGTCAAACTCACCCTGTTTAGTCATGTTCTGTTTATCATTCAGTTCAATGGCGTCGAGTTTAAGTTGCATATCATGGATTTGGCTCTCGCAGTAGTCAAGTCTTTTACCGATCTTTTGATCCACTCCACCCTCTGACATAAGATTTTTCATATAATCGCCGTACTTACGTTTTTACTCGCGCCAATCATGCGGTCAATGATGTCTGGCTCATGATCTTCTGGTTCCGTTCTGAGTCAATGCGAGGTGAGACCAAAGTTGAAATCAGAATAGCATATCCAGAGATGGTCCGGTAGCCATGCTCACCAGTATCGTTCCCCGTATAAGCCACGTTAAATTTTAATTGGGCAAGAGGGTCAAGACAAAATCTAATCACCGTGATTATATCATTGATTTCACCTGCGTCCAGAGAGAACGTGTGAAACACGTCTTGCCCCATAGAGAGTTACGCACTGCTTTGTTCATCTTTGGCTTTTCTTTTCTGAAAAAATATGAAAATTATACGGTCAAAGAGGAACAGTAGAAGCCTAAGGTTTATTTATTCGTGAAAGAGACAAGTATCTTGTGATTAGGCGTAATGAAAAAAAAAAATAGCTCAAATAATTCGGGTGAGAGTACCGGAAATCTGTTTCAATTGTGTGGGTAACAAACAAATGGCTGGTACACTCCATAACAAAGCAATGGTTTGTAAACATGTTAGGCCGGGTATATTGAAATAGGTCGGCCTGGCTGTTACAAACTGGGCAATTGTATCTGTTAGAGTTTTAATACTATGGGCCATAACGATTCGCAGGAATGGGTTCGCAGGCAAAAAGAGTGACATAGGATGTTAAATGGTATATAGTAGGATGCGTGTCCACACGTGTAGTGATTAACGGGTGAAAGCAGATATAGTCCGCGGGAGCCACAGTCGGGGCTCCATAGACGATACGGAATTTTAAAAGCGTGAAACTAATGGTTGCGTGAAGAGTCAAATGAATCGACTTGCCCTATTGTTAACCATTGTTCCAGGACTATATAGTCCAGTCTTGGGTGAAAATGTTCACATTTCACCCAAAAATAGGGGTCTTTAGGGGACCGTGGTAAAAATTTCAAAACAAAATGTGGTCTTTGGATGACATTATAAAAATATGGGGTCACATATGCTTCACCTCCAAGATGGGTGCCCCCCGCAATTGGGGTAGGACGGTTCATATACCGTAGAAGTCCCATTGATGCAAAGGTTATACAATTGATTCCGTCATGCGTTGTATTTTTTTGCGTTGTTGCAGTAGCGCTTGTAATTGACGGAATGAATTGGCTCATTTGCATACATGGGACTTATATATGAACGCTACCATTGGGTGCATTGCTGCACCTAATGTCAATCAATTTGGTCCCTAGTATTAAAGTGTGCAACTGTCAAAAATAATAACCTCCACCAAATTGCCTCCATGAGCTTCAGTGACGGCAAGACTTCATTTTCTGGGGGAAAACGGGGGGGAGGTTATTTGCTTTGGTCAACTTTCCAATTTTTTTTTGAATTACTGGCTATACGTGCCTATTGCCCCTCACCGGTTCGGGACAATAGCCATTTGAGGACTTTGGGGTACGAGATATGGTCGGGAAATTGCAGTTGTAATCGGAATCAGCCAATGAAATAGCATTTCTTTTTTATGTCATGAATATTCAATGAGGTGTAAATACTACCTGCTGCTATTCAGACGAATTTCATCTGACAAGAAGACGACACATTCAGCTAGACTTACTTTTTCATATCCATCCTTACGACAATATGATGAACAATACAGTACATGACAATAAAATTTGAATCTGTATAGTTACGTATCATTGAAATATGTCTTCTTCAGAGTCTGTTAATTGGGAACATTCTGTCTTGTAATAGACTCTGAAGATGCCTTGCAAAATCCTAAGAAAGAAGGACTTGCAGACTTGAGAGAGATATCAAGACTTTTAATTCAGTGCTATAAGCCAATGAACTTCCTTTAGGTGTATCATTCAAAACTTAGTCAGTTAAACAATCTTACACATTTTTTGAAGGCGCCCCCAATTTGCAAAATTGATATTTTTGCCAGTACGTTGGTAATTGGTAAGGAAAACTATACCTCGAACGAGAATGCTAAAAAAAAATGCGTATTTATCACAACATACGCGATTTTGTATTTAGAATTGTGGATCCCTTATTGGACTTAACGGCAGAGGCTGGAAATGCTACGTTTATGTCCGTCCATGATTAATTGCCACCTCTAGAAAATAACTTCTAACTTGGTTGCCTGAACATCAAAACAAAACCACTAATGATGAGCGTAGACCGTAACAGGCGCTATTCCCGCTATTTCACATTGGAAGGCCGTTTCCCAGCAGCCGTTGTATTATTATCGGGGATCCCCGATAATAATTATTCCTATTACAAAATTCCCTTCGTTTGTGACACCAAATAGACATTTTCGAGCTTAACCATTCACAGGTATAGTGTCAACGATCCAGTTACCAATGCAATCGTGGAAAAATCTCCAAATTTTTGAAAAATTGGGGCGCCTTTCAAAAAAATGTGCTAATATTGCTTTACATGATGACTCCGGGTATTAACGAACAATTCTTACATCACAAGAGGGAGGTATCGAACAAAATCCGTAGATATAGTTTCTTGTATCCACAACAGAGAAATCTCAGACAAAAGGCTGGCTCTGCACATAGTCCCAAAAAACGTTCAGCTTTCAATCTTTTAGGTATAGTAATCCTATGTGTTGCATAATAGGGAGGAGCGTGGGGCACACTGGTTAATGCCTTTGCCTCTGGTGCAATAGGAACGTGAAAATCATTATTCGCTCTCCCCATGGTTGCATCTGAAAGATGCAGGGCATATGCGCCCCATACAAAGACCCTCGCTACAGTCTATTCCGATATGGTAATCCCCTGTGTTGGAAAACATGGACTGTTCCGTGAAACCCGTGTGCTATCTTGAAAAAGAGATCTCATGAGATTCTTATACTCCATGGGATCAAAGTGAAAAAGACATGCTTGCTAAGACATTTGTTGCGCATAAGTAACTGATTCCTGCTCAGTTAATATTGTCTAATTATACCTTTCACTACTCTGGGATATGTCAAGTGCAAAAGTTGCACATTTGATTGAAAAAATGCATAAAATGTCATCACACTTTTTCTTTCCTAATATCAGTGAAAACCCAAGTAGATGTACATGCAGCTTGACGCGAGGAAATAATAGCACTGTTGAATCCAGTAAAATCCGCTCGGTATGCTGAGGATAAAGCAATACGAATTACGGTTCAACTTTAATAGTAATAACAACTGGCTCTGTACTTAAAGATAAAAGGATTTCAGGTTCTCATCACCAGATTCAGATCGAGCTAGTGTTTTCATGACTCAAAGCGCAAGTTACTCGTTCCTCTTTCACGATATATAAATATTGGCTTCACCTTTTCGTTCAATCAACTTTGAAACCATGTATTCATCATTTTTCGAAAGGAAGCAACTATGAACAACAAAGTCATGAAAGAAAGTTGTTTGGCAGACGTGGCCTAACAGCTTTGTGCAGAACAAATACAGTAACGTGTCGCGTAACCCCCATTTCTTTTCAATTTACCGTGTTGTTAGCATAGGTCGCTTGACCCCTTCTTTTGTATTTTTTGCTAAATATCTGGTGGTAATGAATAGAGAAAGAGGTCCCGCAGTGAGTTATGGAGCTTGGTTCTGCACAAAATGTTATGTCACAGCGTACCAGCAACATGTCCCACCTGTGAGTTTTGTCACATAGTTTCTTTTTTTATAAATGATGAAATATACAGTCAAATTATTGAGCTCACAGGTAGAACCTCAAAGTTATTTTTATCGCGAACGAGGCCAGATCAATCCAAATGGGTAGACTTTCGTATTGAAGTCCCCAATTAGACAAGGAGTTGCCCAAATTGATTTCCGTCCTACGCTACTGATGCACAACCTCATACAGTGCATGACGGGATAAAGGCAGTACTTCATTTGCGTACTTGAGACTTCTATGTGAAACGTCCTACCCAAAACTGGGCAGGATAACCAGTCTATACGCGTGGAACATACAAGGAGCTACAAAGCTCTGCAGTTCCAAATACACAAAGGGGAATCTGAAGTTCTTTGTCCGCTGAATAGCAGTTGGATTACTTGTCACTAATGCCATTTTTTGCTTGAAGTCAATGTCGCATGTGTATGGCCCTTGACACTGATATTAGAAAAGAAATTAGGATTTGCATGTCTTCAGTTTCATGAAAGTGCAACCTTTCATTGCCATAACCGAATAAAATGGTAATTATAAAATTTATTATGTTTATACAGTGTAACAACTGGTTTTTTACTTCTGCGAAGTATGTAATCAAAATGACAAAATTTTTCCGTTTATCCCGTGGCCAAGTAGGTTGGTCGGTATTACAGGAAATACTGTCCAAAGGAAATAGCCTATAGGAGAGAGTTGGCCCTCTATATCATAATAGTTATAATTTCACCATCATTTTGAGTTGGTGTTTGACAACTACTTTATCACATGTACGCAAGGTGTTTTTAATTCCCCAAAATACACTTGTAATCCAAAGAAAAAAGAGAAAAGTCTGAGAAATTCAGGGGCATGCTCTCTGGAAAGCAAAGCTAGAGCATGCCTCATTTCAATGACCATTTTATTATTGTTATTAGAACAGGAGAGTTGCAATAGCGCCCTTTGTCTGGAGTCTGTAAGTGATGCCTATTGATAGACCTTTTGCCCTTCATAAGCTATAAGAGGCTACAATGAGGCAGCCCTTTATAACAATACCCAAATACCTATTAGCTTATTCTGCTAAATTTGGATTATAAACCGGCTTCACACAGCGACTCTGGAATACAACACAAGTGGCCCATGACCGCGCTATTTATTCATGAGCAGTAAACCAAGGGGGTGAATGCCCATTCAAAACCATCGTTCCTTGCTGGGGCGACATTTTGAATATTGCACGTAATATTATTAGTGTTGGGTGCTTAAATATATACACCACATACAAACAATCCGGCAAATATCATTGTTGGATGTTGGGTGCGTATTGTGTGGTTAATTTCGTCCTACCCCGGCCACACACGATGAAATGACACGTCAGTCTTCTTGATTTAATTAAAACCGCCTTCAATGATACATCTTTTCACCTAAACGCGCATTGCATGATGGGAAAAAGTATCTGAGCACAATGACCCAGGTGCACTATTCTTACACCTGGCCACCCTCTAACACATACATCATTTTGTATCACTACCGATTAGTGTAATGCAAAATCGGCATCCCACAGTAGTGGAAGGAAGCGAGGCAGCCATTGCTTGCTTTTGTTGGTACCTATTTTTCTTTGTGGGCGGCAAACAATGCGCGAACGATGAATTTCTAAAGCTGACGTAACGCTTTTACCTCTCTATCTATATTCGCTAGCGAAGTGTTCCGTGTAACCTGGTTGTTACTATGTCAACTGGATCCGCTTTCATGAGTCTGCCCACGAATCGAAATGATCCTACACAAAGTCTACGTATACGGCCTGCAATAACATTCCAAAAGGTGCGTGATCCATTAACCAGGGAGTGATTTAACCACTTCGATGGCGAATAGAACCTCGTTTGAAGTTAACTACACTATGAGCTAATAAAATTACAATTCCCATGTCGCAGTTCACCATAACTTTCATTCACCATTGTTTGAGCACATACTCCCCTTATTTTAGTATGCCCCAGGACATGCATGGTCAGCTTTTTTTGTTCACATGTGCTCATCCATGCTTACTAACTGAGTCCTTGGTATATTAGCATGCCTTACCACATATGATGTGGTATGGTTTTGTATGTAAAATGTTCGTTGTTGTTTTTGACAATTCCCTTTAGTGTTTCCGGTTTGAAAGTAACTACAGTCCTCTGGGAGCCACATCCGGACTTCCATAGAACGACAACGGAATAAAGCTAAACTAATTTGCGTGAAGAGTCAATTGAATCGAGTTCTCTATTCTTTACCGTTGTAGCCGGACTTCGAGTACGGCGGACTATATTAACTTCAACACCGGCCCCCAGAAAACAAAATGCAAAAATTGAGGTTTCCACCCCAAGACCCATAAAACGCCACTCACATGTATGTTGCTAAATAATATATCGTACAAATCCTTGCAACGCGGCATTGTGGTTCGTTAGGGGTGGAAAGAGTTCCAATATGGAATTCCAATTATCCCATTGAATCCTGTATTATACTTCACATAAAACCCGACTTTTGGGGGAATTTATGTAAAGTGGGACTTTTTTGAAAACCAGCAAAGGTAAACTTTGAGCAGGTCACTTTATTTATGGAAACGTTTCATCAAGTTCATCCGTTTCCTCATGAAAACATAGAGGTCGTCTTCATTCCTTATCCGGCGATGTCCTTTCTCAGAAATTGCGTTCCGCTGACCACCTTCTTAAAAAACGCAAAATTTTGTGTGGTCGAGCGCAATGCCAAAACGTTTCAGAAAATCAAATCTTTTTATGAATGCGCCAGTTTTTATTGCGCCAGACTTTCAGAAACAATTCAAGTTGGCAGTTGATGCCAGTGATGTAGGCTGTGGTGGAGTTCTCATGTAAGCAGATGAAAATGATGTTGATCATTCTGTATGTTATTTCTCAAAGAAGTTTGACAAACACCAGAAAAACTACTCAACAATAATTGAGAAAGAATGTCTTGCATTGCTATTGTCATTTCAAAATGTTGAAGTGTACTTGAGTACAACAGTGCACCCAGTTCTAGTGTACACGGACCACAATCCGTTGACTTTCATCCACAAGATGAAAAACAGAAATCAGAGACTTGTCAGGTGGAGTTTAAGATGAAAAACAGAAATCAGAGACTTGTCAGGTGGAGTTTAACTCTACAAGAATACAATCTGGACATAAGACATATCAAAGGAAAAGAAAATGTCTTGGCAGATGCCTTGTCCAGAGCTGCCTAATTTTGATCAGAACTTTATGTAATATAGACTGAAGGCAGCAATGCAAGAGCATTATAATAAAAAATGTAGAATTTGCACTGTGTAAACTGTATGTAAAATTAACCACAAAATGGTTAAAGGTATAAAGCCAGATTTTGAAAAAAAAATCATTTCATTCAAATTTTCTTTTTAAGGGGGAGGATGTTATATAGCCTCCATTTGTCTGATTAAACTTTTAAAGATATTAATTTGATTTTCAATTTTATTTGAGAAAAGATTTCTCATGGGAAAGTACTTTGTTTATGATAAAAAGAGAGCAGGGGATTCCCTAGTGTTGTTTGTGCAAGGTGCACCTGTTAGATAGATTGCACAATAGGAGAAAGGGGAATTCCCCAAGATATAAACTTAGAAACTGAGTCAACTTGTTCATTGAGATCAAAAACATGTTACATGATCCGGGGATTCCCCATAAAGTTATAAATGTGAAATGATGCAATTCAGATGATGTAATTTTTGTGAAATCTTATTTGACAGTGCTAAGTTATGTTTATACATGATAATGTTGTAATACCTATTTTAGGTATTAGGAAATACTAGTTATGAAATATTGTGTATATATTAAGGGGAACTTAGCCAGAAGATTCGTCAGCAGCAGCTGTAATCAGGAACTATACAGTATTGTTATAGCTAGCTTTTATCTATGATAATGGTAGATTTATGCTTCACATAGTGCCAGGATTTATTATTTTTTCAATTCCACGTGAGCAGTGTGCTATAATTATTCTACTGTTGTCTTTGAAGCCGAAAGTGCTGGGAATCAAAATAGGATTCCAAATTGTGGACAGATATAAATCGTGGTGATTATCTTGGACTGATATACTGTGGAATATTAGTGTCGTCGAGGGACTTATCTAACCTTGTCGTCTTGAACTGCTGGACAAAAGTTATTTTCAGGACTGAGAAGATTCGCATGGAATATACCACGGATATTTACGTGAACTTATGCGCTGTCTTTTGGACTCTTCCCTGTGAGGACATATCATCGTTGAACTGCAACGCCTTCAACATAAGACACTAGAACTCTTTATAAGTATTATAATCTTAAATATTGTGTGTAATTTATGTAATTTTGTTTGGACATACCAAATTCTTGAACCTAACCGATTAAAAATCATTAAATCTGTTATATTATAAAAATTCAGATCACTTGTGCGCAAGGCTCATTTATTTGTGTTTGAAAGGTATTTCTGACCTCTAACGTCTACAAGACGTCATAACAATACATATCCATTGGTCACTGATATTGGGAAAAAGAAATTGGGGTGACATTTTATTCATTTTCAAGAAAATATACAAGTTGTATGTGCGGGAACCGACAGTTATATGTTTTTTCTTAATAAAGTATTAAAATATTTTATTATAAATTTACACTTGGTTTTGCCCTGTCCTCCTGATGCGGACTACAAAATTTGTTATACAGTTGGTTATTTGGTCTACGCCCCATAGTCTATTAATTGTATCCCCAATGTCAAACAAATCAAATAACATGTATTTTGCATTTCTATCTATAAGCATGACGAATTTGAGCCCATTTTAAGAGAAATTTGTGCATTATAATTGGTTTACCTCAGGGTGACCGTGAACCATTTTAAACCTACTGTGTTAATAGTAATTGTCCTAGAGAGAGCAAACTATACTTTTTTAATCCAGATGAACATGTCTATATACCTTTTAATCCCGTATGAAACGTTTACAAATTTGACCCCTGTTATTTACCCCCTTCCATATCTCAAAATGCTCAACGATACAAACGTTGCATCATCAAGATTTGGAATTAGCAGGTCAATGTTGCCTAGAAACCATCAACACATTTCGTGCAGACTCTTTTGTAAGGTCATATACCGTGTGTCCCAAAAAAACCGCAACACTTGGTGGCGGGCGCCATAAGTTTTGAACAAAAGCACGTGACTACTTATTCTTTGTTGTAAGGTAAGATGGGACTGTTACCTAATATTCCTGAAAAGTTCATAAAGACAGAGTCAATAGTTTTTCAGATATGACCCCAACAATCAAGTAACCAACAGAACCCATTTACAAAATTGAGGAGCTGGTTAACCACAAGACTGGCAATGAAGAACAGAATGGCAAATACAATATTGATTGCAATCAACATTTACTTGCCCAAATTTCTTGCAGAACGACTTCTACTGGGTGAAATGACTGCATTTACATTATTATTATTAAACTGATAATAATAAAACATTAATTTATTAGTGATAAAATATGTTTCAAGAAGATATAAAACTATGACTAAGTCATAGACAAACTCCACATTACATAATGATAAATGCGTTGGGCTGCAACTTGCTTGTTACTGAAATAATGTTACATTCTCAACTTTATGAAGGTAAAACCTATGTTTTCAACACCAAACTCAATAACAATATCAGTATATTTATTCTGTCATTAAATTTTTGGTTAAGATAAATCTTTGTGTGCCGTCACAAAATGATGATGAATGATTAGCTCTAATCCAATGCAGTCTTATTTGGACAATACGAAGAGTTTGTTGATCATACATTCTTAATTCGATCTTTTAAAGCTATTTTAAGTGTATTAAAATGCATGTTTTTTTAGCTGTTATTACCAATGGAAACATTCATATGTTAATATTTGTTGCATCACCTGTCTTTTAAAAAAGGGGAAAATGGTGAACGGGTGGTTGGGACTTAGAGATTCATATTGGTGGTTCTGGGCGCAAAACGTACAGTGCCGTATTTGTAGTTAATAGGGCCTCAATTTGGTTAAATGGGTCCTGCAGGTTACTTGATTTCTGGGGTCATATCTTAAAAAATATTGACTCTACCTTTATAAACTTTTCAGGGATATTAGCTAATAGTCCCATCTTACCTTACAACAAAGGATAAGAAGTCACGTGCTTTTGTTCAAAACTTATGGCGCCTGCCACCAAGTGTTGCGGTTTTTTGGGACACACAATACAAGGTGTATGGTTCTATCGCTGGACTATATGAATACAAATGATTTTCGATTTCTGCTGATAACGTGCTAAATTGAATAGAAATGGGGTTACGCGGCAGGTTACGGGTTTGGTTCTGCACAAAGATATTAGGTCACAGTCTACCAAACAACTTTTCTTTCATAACTTTTGTTCATCTTCGTTTTCTTTTTTGAATCAATGATGGAATATATGGTCGAAATTAATTGAACACACAATAGTAACTCAAAATTTATTGAAAGTCACTATTAGTAATTTTTTTCCCAAATTCAAAATGCCCATTTTGTCTCTAAATTGCAAGTATTAGGTCATATCAACATCTTATATTGCCGTTCATTGTGAAAAACAGACACTAAAGCATTTTAAAGTTGTATTGAAGATGTCATTTACGACTCTTTTGTTGGCTAATAAAAGTCGGATCCCGACTTTTATTAGTAAACAATACAGAAAAATCGTCATTTCTTTGCAAATACGGCGCGTTAAGCTTAGCATGCACTTACAGGGGGTTTTTACTACAACCATTTCCAATACAACAGTGCAAAAAAATGGAATTTTGATGAAAAAGAGAGGCCGCGATTTGTGTACATTTTGAGGAAATCACTGATAGTGGCTTTAATTCGTGAACGAAGACAGGTATTTTGTGTTCTACATATGAAAAATAGCTCAATCTAAATTAGGGGGTGTGATAATTCAAAACATTTGAAAACTTCTAAATAAACTAGAAAAATCAATTTTACTGAAATCAGACTATTTTAACCCCCTGTTCTTACCCTCTGAAAGTTTTAAAATAAGGTTTCCAAATTCGGAAGCCTTGCAATGTGAATAATGCATTGAATCGCCATTAGCAAATAAGCAATAGCAAGTATCACACATGCTATCACATAGGTTTCAGGAGTTTTATTCCTGATTCAGAATTGTTTCGTATTACCAAAATTCACACATTTTTATTCAATTTCAGTCTATTTTGGGACACTTCATGACTTTTCTCTTTCTCTAAAACAGACATAACCTCTATTTTGGTATAAAGTGAGTTATGTACGGCTGAGAAAGCATTTGCCGTTACCAGTGGGTAAACCAGACCTTGCAAAGGTGAGGCTGAAGGGGTGTCGAGGCTTTTTTTGAGGGGGCAAATTGGGTCCTTCGCCATAGACACTGATACAAAAAGTCAGTTCATTTGGGGGGGGCTGGCGGGGGGGGGCAAGGTTCTGTTTGGGGGGGGGGGTTGCGCCCCCTGCCCTCCCCCCCACCCCCGCTGTTAGCCACGGCCGTTACAAGTGTTTATCTAAAAGAGACACCTCTATTTTGGTATACAAAGAGGTATGACGATTGAGAAGCACAATTGCTCTTATGACACCTCTCTCTAAAATAGACTGTACTTGAAATATCTTCTTCTTCCGCTTCCTTTTCGTTTAGTCTGGGAAAATCCATGAATACATCATATCTCCAGTCCGCTGATATGGACCCATTTTTAGGTGCTTTTCATCCAAAGACCTTCCCTTTTCTAGCGTTAAATATATCACAGACAGCAGGCCCGTTTTTTTTTTGTTAACGCAGGATTTATTTTTTTTTGGGGGGGTGCGGGACTTCGAAAAAGTGAGACCTTTTGTAAAAGTGACCTAACCCCCCCCCTAAAATGGTCCTTTTTCGGTCAAAATTTCTATAAATTCTGGACATTTTGTATCAAAAAATAAAGCAAAAAGTGGAACCTTTTTCCCCCTTGTGGGAATTTGGGGGGGGCGCCGCCACGCCCCGCCCCCCCCCCCTGCGGTCCGGGCTCTGGACAGACCCTCATGGTAAAATTTAGGGGCGCATAAACTTCTCTGGCACGTAAGCTGACTCAAGATATTTCCCGATGAGGGGCGCACTCAATTTTCAAACAAATCGTGTTTTTTGGCATGTTCAGAATGCTTGCCCATATTATACAATATTGTGTGCAATAACTAAGCTAAAATCCGAAGTCCTTCATATAGAAAATCAAAATGTGTTATGCTAACGGAAATCCGCTTCACTCTAACTTGGAATTGAACATTATAGGTGACCATCTTTGTTGTAAATGACTATTTTTAAGTTCTACTCAAAATATTATATTTCGAAATCTCGAGTCAGCCTTGACTCGGATGTAGCTTTTGGTTTAAAATTCGTGTAATTTTTACCACTCATAAAATGGACGGTTGACTAGCAACTCACTATGTTTAAAACAAGCGACGGAAAAGATTACTGTGTTTTTATTATCTTGTATCACAACGTTTTCTTTATCCAATTATAACATACTGCGATTTTAATTTAAAGGTGCAACGAGAGATTTTGGGGCATCGACATTGTGTCATATGGAATTATGTCATATAGATAGACCACTATAGATTCACTACCTTGTATTTGGCTACAGAAATGTCTGCAAAGTGAAAGGTGATTTGATGTGCGTAATTTCAATATAAAACATACGCTGAATTACGTATTTGCTCTTATGGTAAATTAGAAATCCTCAATTTTGTGCCAAGACACTGATTTTCAACTAATCATTTCACATAGGATATTTTGATAGAAAGCTTTACATAATGCAAAAATCAGAATTTTCACACTATTAAGGACACCCCTTTATGTGAATTCTCTGTTGTTGCACTTTAAAAAAAATAGCAAGTGTTTTAATTAATCGGGAGTTTTGCATTTTTTTCCAGCACAGCTAAAAGTTGAGTGTGTTGAATCTCAAAATGATTGCTTCTACACGGAAAAAACAATAGTAAAAAAAAAATATTTATTTTTGGTAAAAATAACACAAGTTTTTGTAAAAATTAGGGGGTAACATAACAGTACCTATTATGTTAATTCACTTTTTAAACCAAAGTTGTGTATTTTTTACACAATATGATTGCAAAAATTGGGGATACAATAATAAAAAAATACTTAAAATGTGTTAAGATTTATATGCGTTCCTTGTACATGTTTGCTGTGTACAAAAAAAACACGCGTGTGTGGCGTTACGACGTAATCTGTGATGTACTTACAGGTTTATTGTATAACTAAAACGTGTGTACTAGTTCTTGACCATATTTTCTGTACGCATAGGTCACGTTAAGAGTTTAAAAGGCAGCTGGCAAACGTGCAAGGACACTTCCAACACTATAATCGTGTGATTCAGTAAGAGCATGCTACCAAATTTCGCACTTCAAAGACTCGTTACGCAATACTTGATTGGCATTCACGAAGTAAGCTTATTAACTATAAAATTGGCATGAAAATCGAACTTTTCCATTATAGGTAAGGGATCACACTTAATTTTTAATTTTAAAAAAAGAAAAAACCTAAAAAATTAAAAATTTTAAAATTCCATTAGTATTAATACTGCTTCTGAAATTGTTTTGCATACTGGACCCCCCCCCACTATATATTTATTAAAATTTCTGTTACGCTGACACCGCACGGGGAGGGGTCCATTAACACCCCCTAGATAACCATTTTTTCGCGACCTTGCGTATTCCTCCATCGACTCGCTAAGAAACAGGTCGCTAGAAAGGCACTTTACGGGTTCCCGCTATGCTAGTAAACATCTGACCGTTTGCTGGAGTGTGATATTAACTTGTCAGTAGTGAGGAAGTCTTCAGTTTCTGTATCCGAATGGTTTACGGATATTTATCAACATGCGTCATTCTCCGATTATCACATTTATTGGCCTCGCCTGCAACGGATCCTTTTTTGTACGTGTTGACAAGTTACAACAGCAATCGAACTATTACCATCTGTACTGGGCAAAATCAATGGTTTAGTGATTCTGTTTCCTTGTGTGTGGCGTTACGCAGTACCTTTACTCCATACTACAACTCGCCCTTAAATCTCGGATTTAGTTTTGAAACTGGTGGCTGGCTTGTTCAATAGCCGGTATTACGGATATGGCGCTACTCTTGTAACTAGTTTTTTTCATTCATCGTTAACCCACCTGGTTATGTTTTCGTCGTTACATGGCGATCTGTCATCCATTCATTCACCGTAAATTTGCGGGAAGAGGTAGAAAGCCATTAAATTGATGCATGTGTAGTAGCCTGGTTATTTGCTTTCTACATGTCTAGCTTTGCAGCGGACAGTTCCACGACGATCTCTTTTTGTCTCGAATGGCCAGAAGATACCAAATTCCTCAAATCAATCAAGAACGTGTATGTCTGCGATGGACGTTCATTCTGGGCGATTTTTGTACTTTACATGATCGATTTCGTTCAGTTTTGATCTCCCTCTGCACATGTTGTTTTTTTTTTCATATTCAACTCATCCTGACGCTCAGTAAAAGAATGCCTTCTTCGTCTGATCTGCGGCCGATGGAAGCCGAATGAATAATGATATACCCATATTGCACGCATGTTGATTGTAAACACTTCTATGTTTCTTTCTCTGTCTGGGGCCATTTCAAATTCTCAACTTTGAATTCGCTTACGTGTACTGTTCGCGAAAGGACCTTTTCGTATATTGAATGTATCATTATTTTGTCGGTGGTTGGGAAGCAACTACATTGCTGAATTCCTTCAATAAAATCCTATTGTTTACAGTGTAACCAACGAACGCGTTCATAAAAGCTTTTCAAGAAGCTATTCTGTGCTCACACGATACTCGCCTATCACAAAAACATCATCTGCACCGCATGCCGGGGAACGGAAGAGTCGTAAAGCACCATCTAAAAGAGCACAAACCCTTATCATATTGTAAGCTCGCATTCTACGACCACAGTTTCTGCAGATAGACTATGGGATTTTGACAATGGGTCTACGACACTAGCTGATAGTGAGGACTTGACCAAACCCACGCCTATATGACCATTTGAAAGAACTTGAATTGTTTTTGAAGCTGGCGCATGCTTTCGGTTAAACGTTCTAGGAAGTTTGTAATTAACTAATCTTATATGCACAGCTAATTTTGATGGTCTCTGATGGATTGTCTTACCTTAAAACAAGAATTGTCCTTTTAAAAAGACAACCAATCGCTAGCGAGGATGTGTCGTCCTACTTCAAATATGTTAGTGTAAATACTTGATATCATATGAAACCCTCTCATATTAGATTGTATACCACAGTATAAAATTTCATGCATCAACCATACTCATGCATAACCTTCAATTTTGAAATACCACCGGTTTGGAAACGGCAGCCTTTATACAGCCCTTCTAGTTTAGACAGTGAGTTTCAGCATTGTGGCACACGTGGTACGTTTACATCAAAATAGATTGCTAAATCTTTTGCCACAGTCCTTGCAATGCAGCCACCGAGATTACAAAATTCAAACTTAAGGAACAGTTTTAAAACATGCTTGTCACTATGAGCAATGAAAGTATCACTAGGCCACAGTTCAAAGCTTTCATTCACGAATGTATTTAAAACACACCCACCTGAGTTTGGGTGCTATATAATGAGTACTTAGAATACACTAGATTCAGTTCATGTCAATGCATGTAAAAATATACAAACCATGAACTGTGTCCTTGGTTGATGCGCATATGTAACACATAATCCGTACTCTCAAGACCATGGGTCAGATCATCCATTCATGTCAGTGACTTAGATCGTTACAACACTGTGATGGTTGGCTGTCATCCATCAAAGGTTTTTTGTTTCTAGCTGCTTAGGAACTGTAAATGAATTTCATATTATGGCATATACCATAATAAAATAATTGGAACCAGAGGATTTTGCACTGCTACAATGAGACAACTGCCCAACTCTGTGCATGACTGTGATTTCTGCCAGTCATTTGCTTGCTGCACATATGCTCTGATATGCTAGGGTAACTTGAAATGTTGTGGCCTTTACCTACTCCGATTTTATACCATCTTCGATGGAAAAAGTCTATTACGGTGAGCAGACGGCGTGGCAAAAATATGCGCGTGAGGACTTGAAACGTAGTTTCCTTAGCATAACCGTAAACTCACTATGAGCTAGTAAAATCTCAATTCCCTTGGCACAGTTCAGTATAGCCTTCATTCACCAATGTATTTAGAAATACACCCCTGGTTTTTGGATATATGATATCCAGATTACACAAGGTCAGTTCATGTCAATGTATGTACAAGTACAACCCAATGAACTGTGTCCTTGGTGGATGGGCGTATTGTAACTCATAGTGACTCGCGTCTACTAGCACGCATGCTTGTATACGAGCGATTTCGAAAACCGGAGAAGAGAGAAATAATTGTTAGCACCCTCTGATTCGTGTGAAGCTGTTATCATTCAACACGTTACCAAACTTTTCCCCATGACAAAAAAAAACCAATCTAGCGAAACTGGAAACATTTTAGTTAGGTTTGGCGAAGGTTATTCATTATATCAAAAGTAATAACAGATTAGTTATGTTATCAAAACAGCGTTGGGTTGAAAATAAGAATTTCAAGTCGTCACCAAAGAATGATCCATTTACATTAAATCTTTCTTGCCCAACCGGAGAAATACCAAAGTCATAGTAGGCCAATTGTGTTAATCGAGCATTTCTGGAATTTAATGGTATGTTGTATATATAAGTGTATAGCTATTCATTTCTTGTGTCGTGTATCGTGCAGATGCGATTAATAATTGAAATTTAATGTTTGTTGTGCGTGTTTTGTTGTGAGATGCAATGGTTTCAACCTATTTTATCCATGGTCTTCTTGTCAATGAAACTGTTTTGTATGTATTGGTATTTAAATAATAGACCGTATTCAATATGACGTCAGCCACCAGACATGTTGGTGGACAAGATGCATACATTCCAGGACTACAATACATTAAGCTGTCAATCGATCCATGTTTAGCGATTGCACAGGGATCATTGACAGGTGAATGTATTGTAGTACTGGAATGCGTCTATCTTGTCCACCAACATGGCTGGCTATTGAATACGGTCTATAGGGCACACATAATCGGTTGAGTTACCTCTTGATTTGAGTTCGGAACTATCATGTGAATACGCTTTTCACGTCTGTGCACGAATACAGTAAAGACTCTTCTTGTGCAGAAATCTCAGAAAAGGAAAAAAGTTCATTTCAGTAATCTAATCCAAAGTAAGACTTTGTCCTGGGTCTTAGCAGGGCACACTAAATTATTGTTGAGGTGTATTCAAAAGTATCTGGCAACCATCACCTTCGCATGAATTATGAAAATTAAAACGTCACGAGGTCATCGATATCAGAGATAAAAACTCTGAAAAAAATCTTGACTTATAAAAAAAGTGTTTATTTCATGCGGCAATTACCATCGAAATAGGCTAGGCCTACTCCACTTAGTATGTCTTTATATCACACTAAGCTTATTGCCCATGATAGGGAGTGTTATGAGAGCGATATGCGCATGAAATTAACATACTAACGTCGTTTCAAGATAAAAACAAAAAAAAAAAACATATTGTGATGAAATCGTTTCTGATTGTTTTTTACTTAAGGCGTGATTAAGCCTGATTAGGCAAGCGGGACGGCCCTCAAAAGAGCTTATTAACAAAAAAGCGGCAATATGCCACAACATCAAACTTTGTGTATATCGAAAAATCCTGTTTGAAGTATTGGAAGTGAAAATTGCATAATTTGCCTCATGTAGAACAATAGATATAGGCTAATTTATACAATATGCATACGAAATTAGGTTTGCATTGTTGTATTTACAAAAAAAATAGCTCGATACGTTATCAATTAAAGAACTATCGATTTCGTTTCTTTTTAATTAATGTAGCCAATGAAACTGCCAAACTATATAGTAAGGAAAAATGACATAATCTTTGATATAAGTATTGTAACGAGGTCCCGCTATTTTCTGATTTTACATTTTTGGGATTTTAGATGCTATAGTTCCTTTATAAAATTTTATACCTACATTATACTGTAAGTTTTTCTTCAATAATATGATCCTTATAAACATTTTTGAAGAAATGTGAGCATTTTTAAGTGTTTTGGTTGAAATTTCGCGCGAAAATGCTTCGTTTCTCAGAGTGCATGAAACCCAAAATCTGCATTTTTACCGATCTCGAGGCTGTAACAACCATTTGCAGGGGGTTCCTTATTGATCGGTCCACCGTGTTTGACCCTGACTAACTTACGGGTTTCGGCTGTGCCGCACAATACAATACACCAAAATTTGTGGTATTTGTCAGGTTTATGTTTCTGGTAGAGGAAAGGGGAAGCCGGGACAACGAATAAGAAGTTCGTTTAAGTGACTTCGTCAACTTACTGGTTTGTTCGCTATTAATCATTTGCAGCGAGATAAGCCGCGATACGGCTAATGGATAGATCCCAAAGCGGGACCTTTGGGAGAGCGGCAATATATAGAAGCATTGCCACCTCTCATATCCAATGTTTAAAGGGGTTCGTGATCCACAGCCTTGTACCCCCGACTTACCTAAAAGATGTTAGATTTTTTATCTTCTAACGTGAGCCTTAGTAATCCACGTGCGTCCAATCTACGTGCAAATTCGGTCGCATCTGTAAGAAATTCGCCAATTTTGTTTTTCTGTCCTTAACCGGATAGAAAGTACAGCACAGTAGCTATGGGACCGTGGGAATCGAGCAATAGCTCACAAACACAACCGCAAGATCGGGGATCAGCTCAATTTTGGGAATAAGGCTTTCTCAGGATATATAGGGATTCAATGATAAAACAGAGAGGGCTGAAAAATCACGAAATGCACCTTAAAAAATGTCAAAACCTGGCCGTTTTCGATTGTTATCGAGCAAGGAAATATGGATTTCAATGAGATTTTGGTAAAAAGTAACGGCGGTGTGTAGTGGCAAAAAGTCCACTTGGCCCAATTTCCCATCCCACCACGGCAAACAAAAGGGGATTCCATTATTTTGCAAAAAACAGGGTACACTCTTGCCCAAAGACCCCCCATCCCCTGAAAAAATCCTGGCTACGAATTAAGGTTTTCCGTATATGTTTTCTGACACAATGTACATGTGTGTATTGCTTCCAACCATAACTTTAAAAAAAACAAAAACGATAGTGACCATCTCTAACAGTATCATGAAACTGACAATTAATTTTTAGTTTCAAGGGTGTCAAGATGCCTTTCCAAATGAAACAATTCGTTTCAAAAAATTGTATCATCCTGAAGAATGATAGGAAATAATTATACCAAAGACAAAACAAAACAATAAACAAGCAAACAAGTAAAACAAGAAGAGTCCTTAAAAGGACAATATGACCTAAAGAATTTAGCTTCTGACAGTAAAATTAGGCTAGTGTCATGAAACGTCCATACTTTAATTAGTTAGTAAGTTCAGGTGATGTGAGGGATGACCTATTGTTGTATGACCTCCTCTAAATTGCTTGCTTTAACCTAAATAAAATTCTCTTTTAATTAGGACCAAGAGGTCATTGATATTCAGCGAGTCTTTTCCAAACTAACTTAAAAGGTTCTCTTTTGTATTCTTAAATTATATAAACAGGATTTGAACATCATAATCGACGAAAGCCTGCGTAGCTATCTTATGCATAACCAGTGGCATTAATTCACCCTAAATTAATAAGCTGAAAATACAATTTTTCAGATGGAATACAAATGCGTCTTACTATTGCAATTACAATAGAAAATGATTACTTTTTAGTCATTACATATATTTAAAATGACTATGATGTGGACTCTGCAAAACTATACCACGAGTCTGAGCTTTTTCCTTTTTGTCTTTGTAAAATAAATTCATCGTCATGCAAAGGACCTCAAGTGATATAGGCCTATCAATAGCAAAAGCAATGGAGACGGCCTATGTAAACCTTATGAACAATCACGGTGTATTATTAATGTGATTTTTAACTTCACATAACCACCCAAAATTATGGCTAATTTTAATGGCAATAAATTTGACATCAAGATGGTATTTGTTTATTGATAGAAATCCTAGTTATTTCAATTTTAAACATAAAGGAACAGCAAAATTTTTTGCTACGAGCCTATAGTATTTTAAAGGCCTTAAATTTTAATCTGCCAAGGTGACCTATATGATACAGGGCGTCGCGTGCTTTTGCATAGATGGTGTGAATCTTTTTAAAACACACACTTTAATTGAGAGTAACTCCTAATTCTTTTGATCTTTTGGTTTATTCCCTAATATCTGACTGTAAACTTGGCATGTAACTCTGACTTTCATTTAACTATTGTGTTCAAAATGCTAAGACTATATTATTGTTTGTGTAAATCACTCATTATGTTGTTTGCAATTGTGGTAAATAATACGAGCATATTCTTTTCATTTCCCAATATCGATTAAGCATGTTGTTATTAGACAGGTCAAGTCCACGCAGCTCCTTGCATTATATGCAATAACATTGACCCATATCAAGCATTATGTTATATCAGACAGTCAATTCACAAAAGCCTATACACCATGCATATGGTACACCAGTGACAGATCAAATGTGGGTGTTGCCTTGGTTGCTTGTTCTAAAAATTCCAGACCTGCACAAGGTAAGACAAATTCCTGGGGAGAAAAAGTTAACCACATTGCATGTATTCATCCGCATGATAAATAGTCCAAAATGTGTAATAATGCTTTTTGGTGGCAACACATGAAGGATGTTCAGCTATTTGCTTTTCGTCAATTGTCAATCAGGAAAGTTGTCCCTTGGTATGTAGAATGGTGGGTATAGTCACAACTTTATACAAAAGTCCCTTAACTATTCATAATGTAAACTCGACAATATACAACCGTTTTCACCATTGGACTTCAAATTAGGCTAATTTCATCCCCACTTATAATACTTAACATCTTTTAAGATTTTTAAACCATAAAATATTGTTAAAACAAACACATTTTCACATTCAGTAATATGTGACAAGCCACAAGGTTGCATATTCTGCAGTCATGTTTTGCCTGCCCAAGAGATAGACAGGCATGGCATTATAATCATATTCAACCTTGGATTCAGATACGCAGTAATAAGGCCACTATGATGTTGTATCGTCAGTAGAATTTAGGCTGGTCAACAGGTCAACAGTTTAAGCTTATCACTATTATATTAGTGTTATTTTGAACATTGTGGTGAAAACATTGCATTGCTGGGATGAGATACTGACAAAAACCAAACCCACCTCCTCTGCTGCAACTGGGAATGTGTATACAGTTCACGTGGTACAAGGCACAGGGGACTTATACAATGTGGAAGATATTGGTGGCCAATACAGTAACAGACTACCATTCGGGCAGAACAAAAAATTGTAGGTCACTGACCTCTAAAACAAAAATGCGGCTTGAACTTTTTTTGTCCTCTATGTGGAACGCTCAAGAATGGAACCCTAAAACTGGTTCTACAAATTTGGAACCACAAAAGGTTCCTACGAGGGCAAGTTAGAACCTCTTTAGCACCTTTTTAGAGGGGAAGAGGTGGGAAAGGGAGCAGAATCTTTGAAAAATGGGGGGGGAATCTGGAGAAAAAGATGAAGAAAACATGCTCCGGATTTCATCAGACGGGACGTTTGGCCCCAGGGCACGGAACGACAAGAATTATCAGGAAAATAGAATCTTAAGGGGGTACCACCCGATACCTCAGCCTCGGACCCCACCATCACCCATCAAAGCCGCGATTTTGCTTTAACAAAACCTTGTATTTTTCTCATTTCCCCTGCAAAAACCACTTTGGCTGAAACTCTTCCCTTTATCATGCTCCAACCATTAAATATGGCTTGTTTACGGTAATAACGGCAAATATTTGTATATACACAATTATGCTGCGTTAAAATGGTGACATGTGTCGTCGATTCAAATGACATTTCGGAAATCAAGATATGTTGGTGATGGTCTTTTATATGAAACACAGAAAATATTATGTTGTAATCGGGTGGGGCACCTAATTTAATTCTTGCGACAAAGTTAACGGAAAACACCCAATTTTCTAACATTATGCCTAATTTGGAATAAATTTGAAAAACAATTTTTTGTGGTTTTTTTTTGGGGCTGAATACTCAATAATAAAAAATATATATTTTAAATAAAGCATACCATATAGGGAATAACAGCGATTCATATTGTGCGTATATAACGAAAAATATTACGGCATTTAGTAAATGCTATCTCTATTATACAATGTCACATGATCATGATTGCGTAGGAATAGAAATGCTGTATAGGTCTATATTACTGATCAGCATGCGTGAACATAAATATTAATAAATAGGAAATGAGTTCCGTCTATATTACTTTGTATTCACTGTTGTTTTCAATGTGTAAAAAAGTAGCTTGGCATAGGAAATCTTCGAATTTTTTAACTAAACTATTATGTTCCAATATAATACGTTAGGCCTAAGTGGGTGTGTTATTTAAAAAAATACTATTATAGCATATTTTTTGCAGTGAAGGCATAGATTCTCCCGATCTGAAAAACCCAATTTTTATTTACTGAATATATTGTAGCAAATTCCCAATGTAGGACAGAGGGGGGTCGTAAGCTTATAGTAGGGACGCTTATGGCAACTCACGACCCCACCCCCCGCTTTCTCCGCCTATGTAAGTGGCCGATGCACTAATACACGCACTTGTTTAGTCAAATATTTTGGTTTTTAAGAGTAAGATTTATTACGTATACTACTAATAAATCGCGAAATTACCTTTAAACTAAATAATTTTAATTGTTGTAAATTAACGCATAAAAGTTGGTCGGGGAACCAGTCCAAATGTTTACCGAGAAATTTCTACACAACTCTGATGAATTCCTTCCTGGGTTTTTTGTGCAACCTATAAGCCAGTGCACCCGAACTCCGGAGTCTTTTAATTACAAATTACTTGATGTACACAAAACCAAACTGTTTTAGGGTTATTTCATTTCAGACGAGGGTTAATCATTAAAAGCAAATAATGCAAAATGAAGTTTTGACAAAAATGAATTTAAGTCGTCTTATTATGCAAAATACACAATTTTTCCCCTTGCTATTGTCAATTTCGTGCGGAATTTACTGAAAGGCTGAACCTACCCAAAAACTAGGGACCTTCTTGGTGGCTACCCTGTTTAAATTTTCGGTTTAAAGTTCTTCTGTTTTCAACGGTAAAATACCGGAATCAGCTGCCGGTATTTTACCGTTAAGGATGCAACGAAGATTTTTGAGTCATCCAAATATTGTGCCATAATAGTAATTCAAATAGACTATACACTCAAATTTGCTTTCGCTTGGATTGGCTACTAGTGTGGGGCCATGTAAAATTTGGTGAAGTTCAAGTGAAAATCGCTGGCAACCACTATAAAACGGTATACTACTATGGTCTGGGGGTCTTTAACCTGTCCAAATCAAAAGTGTCGTGGTTGCCATTTTTTTCCCGTTGACCTTTAGCGACCTTGACACAAGGTCAAGGTCAAATGTCATACAATCGTGTCCCAAGTAGATCGACCTTTGTCACCAAAATGCTGGGCAAATTCACAATGAATATTTTATATGATTATTTTGTTATTTGACATTTCCTTTTACTTGTAATAGCAATACCTAATTGAGACAATAATATCATAAAATTGCCTTTAGGCCGGCCCATTCTGTCCAAAACAGATTAGGTAAGTTCTGCACAACTTAGTCCTCTGTAAACATCTACTCTGCGTAACATGTAGAATGAACCCTACACAATCCCCATTATGTCTTGATATTAGCCTAATAACCAGTGGCGGATTTAAGAGCAGAAGTTGTCGGCAGTTGCTGACAGGGCCTCCCTAAAATATTGCTCTCAGGGCCCCTCCGATAACTAATTTAGTTGCAATAAAGGGCGATATTGCGTTGCTCTTGACGCTAAAGGGGATCCCACTTTAAGCTGCTGACAGGGCCCTTTCCTTAAATCCGCCACTGCTAATAACCCATGGTAAGTAAAGCAAGTTGTGTTGTAAAAATGTGCAGAGGAAAAATGATCGATGTATACCAAATCCATGGAACGAGTCGTCGTTATTACCGTGAAAGAACCACGATTCGCATCAGAGACAAAAAGTATGTATACTTTATCTAGTCTCACATTGATGTTTCATTATACGATCCCATCTAGAGACCCTGGATAGTCTTGTATAAAGCACAGATCAAGTTAATAACCTTACCGGGGGGGGTCTCAAGTTTGTTTGGGTAGGGACTGCCCCCGGAAAGAGACCCACTAACTACACATTTTTTGGCCAAAAAGGTACCCATAGCTTTACGAGAGGCAAATGGCGGCAATTTAATGCAAATTTATTTGTCCTTTTTTCCTTTTTCAAATGTGGACAATTTTACTTCAGATGGAAAATTTGACTATATTTTCCCAACAATTTTTGAAAAATTGGGTTTCCGGACTGAAATTGGCATGAAACAGGGTGGGGTCATTGATTATACTGTACCAGAAGGCTTAAAATGAGACTGATGTCTGTGGCAAGTACCGTATGGTAATTTTGCATGGGTAAGACACTATCAGGATTTGCTAAATCATCAAATCGAAAAAAATTATCAAAAATCAGATATTTTAGCATGTAGTAACAAGTATCCAAGGTATTTAAAACCCTGCAAATGATTTTTTAAGACCAGGAAGAAGGCAACCTAATATGACAGAATCGGAGATTTAGTCATTATTGTCCGAAAGGACATTACTACAACACGTTAATTGAATGGAGAATCGTATCTTGGAAACTGCACGTTTTCTTCATGTTTTTCCAATTTACAGCTTGGAAAACGGTAATTAGAGAATTTTCAGCATTCTCCTTCACTTTGAAGCTATATTCCTGCGGAACATTTCACATCTTTTTCAAATCACTGGATAGTGTTGTATTTATACACAGTTAGTAAAAATGTTCACACAAAATTGCGATTTGTTTCCATAAAAAATGTGCCAGAATATGGAAAAACATTGTTATGCTGCTCCCCAGGATGCTGTCAATTAGTCATAGATGGATAGATGTTATATTCAATCTTCAAATTTAGCTTCTTTGTTTGATGAACCTGTTTTCATGGAACATTGATCGGTATTTCCCTGGTCTTAGTGTAGTGTAGTTGTGCAATTACATCAGGGCCAATACCCCTAAATTAATGATATAATTGGGACCGAACCCAATTCAAAAATCATAACCTAAGCTTATGAGTTTCAGTTTTGATCGTGAACGTGGGCACTGGCAGTATGGAGTCAGCAGCAGGTCACCGTTCGCACCCCCCCCCCCCCCACACACAACACACACAAATCCCAAAAAAGGGCCAAAAGGTCCACCTATTGTGAATTTTGTCATAAAAGGTCCAAAGTGTAGAGAAGTTTGACAAGAAAAGTCACTTTTTAGCTTGATGAGATGTTAAATAAAAAAGGCCATTTAGGGGGGTGAGTCTGCTTTTACCAAAAGTCCACATTTTCAAAAGTCCAAAACCCCTAAACAAAGGAGTGTGAGTTTAAAAAGTACCGTTTAAAAAAAAGTACCAAGTAATTTGATTGGTCTAAAGGCACCCTAAAACACGTATGGTAAGTGTAATATCCTTCCCTTAATTATAAGTATGGCAAATTGGACCCCCTAAGCAAGTAGAAATTTGGGTCTTTGTAGGCTATACTGAAGATTTTCAGTTACACAAAAT